>JALJCO010012074.1:0-13299 GCA_023101725.1 Atherinomorus stipes | reverse complement strand
AGTGACGACATAACAGTTAAAAACTACTTTATGTTGTTGGCATTACTTTATATGTAAATACTCCAAAGAAAAAAACAGCATTTTTTACAGCGGAGTATTGTTTTGAAACGCCAGACCTCACTTCCTCAGTAATACAGTTGGGTCCGGTGATGATATGGAGCTTTACCCGGAGACCACGTTGACTTCATTTTGATTGGCTACACCTTATTAGGCTATGACCTTATTTGGAGAATCTAGGTCAAGCTGCGGTCGGACTTTGCTAAAGGCTAACTGCTAGCAACATGGGCACTTCAGACAGTGAGCTACGTTTATCAGACAAGACAGCATTTAGAAAAATAAATAAACTTACAGGTAATGACAAGGTTGTGGCCCCCTCCCTCACTGTTACTGCAGAAGTTTGCTTTTAAATCCATTTGTTTGAAAACCCAGACCTGACTGCACAGAAGTTACTACTAGCTCCATACACGAAGCTGCATCAGACAGGGAGGGGAGAGGAGGGGGGAGCGGACGGTGTAGAATGATAGAACTACGTAGAATGATAGAACTACGTAGAATGATAGAACTATGTAGAATGATAAGCTGCTGTCTGATCCAACTGTTTCTGAGCAGAGAGACAAAGCTGACAGACCATAAACAGGAACTTTGATTCTCACTCTGGACATTCACATGACCTCATCAGTGCACAACGGACCAGACTGAGCCGTACCGTAGCAGACTGAGCCGAACCGTACCGGACCAGACTGAGCCGTACCGTACCGCTCGGTAGGGTGCGTAAACATCAGCGTGGATAGTATCCCGTACCACTGGGTCTCCAGCGTGAACGTCCTCTAATGACCGGCGTGGGGCCGGTCTGCTGATGACATCACGGATGTTCCTGGTGGGGGACTTACTCCTGCATGACCTGGGCGGCCTCGGCCCACGCCTTCAGCGCCCCCCTCATGCTCCTGTGTTTGTGGTGGGGGACTTACTCCTGCATGACCTGGGCGGCCACGGCCCACGCCTTCAGCGCCTCCCTCATGCTCCTGTGTTTGTGGTGGGGGACTTACTCCTGCATGACCTGGGCGGCCTCGGCCCACGCCTTCAGCGCCTCCCTCACGTTCCTGTGTTTGTTTTGGGGGACTTACTCCTATATGACCTGAGAGGCCTCAGCCCACGCCTTCAGCGCCTCCCTCACGTTCCTGTGTTTGTTTTGGGGGACTTACTCCTATATGACCTGAGAGGCCTCAGCCCACGCCTTCAGCGCCTCCCTCACGTTCTTGTGATTGTGGTGGGGACTTACTCCTGCATGACCTGGGCGGCCTCGGCCCACGCCTTCAGCGCCTCCCTCACGCTCCTGTGTTTGTGGTGGGGGACTTACTCCTGCATGACCTGGGCGGCCTCGGCCCACGCCTTCAGCGCCTCCCTCACGCTCCTGTGATTGTGGTGGGGGACTTACTCCTGCATGACCTGGGCGACCTCGGTCCACGCCTTCAGCGCCTCCCTCACGTTCCTGTGTTTGTGGATTGGGACTTACTCCTGCATGACCTGGGCGGCCTCGGCCCACGCCTTCAGCGCCCTCCCTCACGTTCCTGTGATTGTGGTGGGGGACTTACTCCTGCATGACCTGGGCGACCTCGGTCCACGCCTTCAGCGCCTCCCTCACGCTCCTGTGTTTGTGGATTGGGACTTACTCCTGCATGACCTGGGCGGCCTCGGCCCACGCCTTCAGCGCCTCCCTCACGCTCCTGTGTTTGTGGTGGGGGATTTACTCCTGCATGACCTGGGCGGCCTCGGCCCACGCCTTCAGCGCCTCCCTCACGCTCCTGTGATTGTGGTGGGGGACTTACTCCTGCATGACCTGGGCGACCTCGGTCCACGCCTTCAGCGCCTCCCTCACGTTCCTGTGTTTGTGGATTGGGACTTACTCCTGCATGACCTGGGGCGGCCTCGGCCCACGCCTTCAGCCCCCCCTCACGTTCCTGTGTTTGTGGTGGGGGACTTACTCCTGCATGACCTGGGCGGGCTCGGCCCACGCCTTCAGCGCCTCCCTCACGCTCCTGTGTTTGTGGTGGGGGATTTACTCCCTGCATGACCTGGGCGGCCTCGGCCCACGCCTTCAGCGCCTCCCTCACGTTCCTGTGATTGTGGTGGGGGACTTTACTCCTCGCATGACCTGGGCGACCTCGGTCCACGCCTTCAGCGCCTCCCTCACGCTCCTGTGTTTGTGGATTGGGACTTACTCCTGCATGACCTGGGCGGCCTCGGCCCACGCCTTCAGCGCCTCCCTCACGCTCCCTGTGTTTGTGGTGGGGGATTTACTCCTGCATGACCTGGGCGGCCTCGGCCCACGCCTTCAGCGCCTCCCTCACGCTCCTGTGTTTGTGGATTGGGACTTACTCCTGCATGACCTGGGCGGCCTCGGCCCACGCCTTCAGCGCCTCCCTCACGCTCCTGTGTTTGTGGATTGGGACTTACTCCTGCATGACCTGGGCGGCCTCGGCCCACGCCTTCAGCGCCTCCCTCACGCTCCTGTGTTTGTGGTGGGGGATTTACTCCTGCATGACCTGGGCGGCCTCGGCCCACGCCTTCAGCGCCTCCCTCACGCTCCTGTGTTTGTGGATTGGGACTTACTCCTGCATGACCTGGGCGGCCTCGGCCCACGCCTTCAGCGCCCCCCCTCACGTTCCTGTGTTTGTGGTGGGGGACTTACTCCTGCATGACCTGGGCGGCCTCGGCCCACGCCTTCAGCGCCTCCCTCACGCTCCTGTGTTTGTGGTGGGGGATTTACTCCTGCATGACCTGGGCGGCCTCGGCCCACGCCTTCAGCGCCTCCCTCACGCTCCTGTGTTTGTGGTGGGGGATTTACTCCTGCATGACCTGGGCGGCCTCGGCCCACGCCTTCAGCGCCTCCCTCACGCTCCTGTGTTTGTGGATTGGGACTTACTCCTGCATGACCTGGGCGGCCTCGGCCCACGCCTTCAGCGCCTCCCCTCTACGCTCCTGTGTTTGTGGATTGGGACTTACTCCTGCATGACCTGGGCGGCCTCGGCCCACGCCTTCAGCGCCTCCCTCACGCTCCTGTGTTTGTGGTGGGGGGATTTACTCCTGCATGACCTGGGCGGCCTCGGCCCACGCCTTCAGCGCCTCCCTCACGCTCCTGTGTTTGTGGATTGGGACTTACTCCTGCATGACCTGGGCGGCCTCGGCCCACGCCTTCAGCGCCTCCCTCACGTTCCTGTGTTTGTGGTGGGGGACTTACTCCTGCATGACCTGGGCGGCCTCGGCCCACGCCTTCAGCGCCTCCCTCACGCTCCTGTGTTTGTGGATTGGGACTTACTCCTGCATGACCTGGGCGGCCTCGGCCCCACGCCTTCAGCACCTCCCTCACGTTCCTGTGTTTGTGGTGGGGACTTACTCCTGCATGACCTGGGCGGCCTCGGCCCACGCCTTCAGCGCCTCCCTCACGCTCCTGTGTTTGTGGTGGGGGACTTACTCCTGCATGACCTGGGCGACCTCGGCCCACGCCTTCAGCGCCTCCCTCACGCTCCTGTGTTTGTGGTGGGGGACTTACTCCTGCATGACCTGGGAGGCCTCAGCCCACGCCTTCAGCACCCCCCTATCGCTCCTATGTTTGTGGTGGGGGACTTACTCCTGCATGACCTGGGCGGCCTCGGCCCACGCCTTCAGCGCCTCCCTCACGTTTCTGTGTCTGTAGTGGAAACCAGCCAGGTACATGTAGGGGTAGATGTGCTCGTTGTTGTAGAACTTCTGGGCCGACCCCACCGCCTGACAAAGGGAGGGACACGTAAAGAAATGTTAACCCTGCAAATATGAACGACACATTTACACCCCCCATCTCCACTGTGACATCATCAGTCTGTCTGAGGAGGATACACTGAGGGGAATATCAGGAGTCTGATGTAGCTGCTGCTACAAACACGGAGAAAGCTCCAATCAAACATGCCGGACCTTGAGGTGAATGTTCAGGGGACTGTCCTTTCCTGGTATGGGATCCTGATCCTCCAGGTCCGCCAGCGTGCCCATGGCCATCGGATACCTGTGAGGAGACAGAGGTGAAGCGGTGAAGACGACCAGCCGTGAGGTCCGAGGGTTTATTGCTGCTGTAACACTCACCTGCTCAGGTTGCCTCGTTCATACAGCAGCCACAGGAGCTTCTGTTCAACGAAGGAGCAAAAACAGGCAAAGTTCATGCAACGGGACCAAATCCTCCACAACCAATAGCCAAATAAAACGTGACGGGAAATCCTGACGTCAGATGCTCGACTTTGGCTTTTTCAGATTTATCTTTGTTTAGCTGATGAAGACTCCGGAACATCCACCTCCGATATGACGGAGACATGAACCGAAGTCTGAGACCAGTCTCCCAGTCAGACAGCAACATAGAGCAGAGCGTCATCAGTACGGCAGAGGACGAGGACTAAACAAAAAATAACAGGAAACTGAGAAAAAGCCAAAATCTGACTTGATTTCCAGGTTTTTAAAAAAAAAAAAAAATTAATAAAATTCACAATTCTTCTTTTTTTTTTCAAACGATCCCCAAGAGGATATTAGGGCTCTGCGTTATACCCATGTCTGTACAGGAGTACCAGAGAGCAGTGGACTGCTACTTAAAGAGCCCACTGCCAAAATTCTGAAAAAAATATAATAAATAATAATTTAAAAAATCAGAACTGACTTTTCCCCCAATTTTTGAAAAAAAGTCAGAATTCTGAGATGAATTCTTTGATGTTGAAATTCGAGATTAAAACAGAATTCTGAGATTAATTCTTTGATGTTAGAATTCTGAGATTAAACTAGAATTCTGAGATTAATTCTTTGATGTTAGAATTCTGGGATTAAAGTCAGAATTCTGAGATTAATTCTTTGATGTTAGAATTCTGAGGATTAAAGTCAGAATTCTGAGATGGAATTCTTTGATGTTAGAATTCTTGAGATTAAAACAGAATTCTGAGATTAATTCTTTGATTTTAGAATTCTGAGATTAAAACAGAATTCTGAGATTAATTCTTTGATGTCAGAATTCTGTGATTAAAACAGAATTCTGAGATTAACTCTTTTTTTGGATGTTAGAATTCTGAGATTAATTCTTTGATGTTGAATTCTGAGATTAAAGTCAGAATTCTGAGATTAATTCTTTGATGTTAGAATTCTGAGATTAAAGTCAGAATTCTGAGATTAATTCTTTTGAGCTGTTAGAATTCTGAGATTAAAACAGAATTTTGCGATTAATTCTTGGATGTTAGAATTCTGAGATTGAAAAAGAATTCTGAGATCAATTCTTTGATGTTAGAACTCTGAGATTAAAAAAAGAATTCTAAGATTAATTCTTTGATGTTAGAATTCTGAGATTAAAGTCAGAATTCTGAG
This sequence comes from Atherinomorus stipes, assembly GCA_023101725.1. NCBI lineage: Eukaryota > Metazoa > Chordata > Actinopteri > Atheriniformes > Atherinidae > Atherinomorus > Atherinomorus stipes. Next base: position 7,932 of record JALJCO010012074.1, on the reverse strand, counting down.
ATTAATTCTTTGATGTTAGAATTCTGAGATTAAAACAGAATTCTGAGATTAATTCTTTGATGTTAGAATTCTGGATTAAAGTCAGAATTCTGAGATTAATTCTTTGACGTTAGAATTCTGAGATAGAAACAGAATTCTGAGATTAATTCTTTGACGTTAGAATTCTGAGATTAAAGTCAGAATTCTGAGATTAATTCTTTGATGCTAGAATTCTGAGATTAAAGTCAGAATTCTGAGATTAATTCTTTGATGTTAGAATTCTGAGATTAAAACAGAATTCTGAGATTAATTCTTTGACGGTGGAATTCTGAGATTAAAACAGAATTCTGAGATTAATTCTTTGATGTTAGAATTCTGAGATTAAAGTCAGAATTCTGAGATTAATTTTTTGATGTTAGAATTCTGAGATTAAAGTCAGAATTCTGAGATTAATTCTTTGATATTAGAATTGTGAGATTAAAACAGAATTCTGAGATTAATTCTTTGATGTTAAATTCTGAGATTAAATTCAGAATTCTGAGATCAATTCTTTGATGTTAAATTCTGAGATTAAAAAAGAATTCACAAGTTAATTCTTTGATGTTAGAATTCTGAGATTAAAGTCAGAATTCTGGGATGAATTCTTTGATGTTAGAATTCTGAGATTAAAACAGAATTCTGAGATGAATTCTTTGATGTTAGAATTCTGGGATTAAAGTCAGAATTCTGAGATTAATTCTCTGGCATTAGAATTTCTGGGATAGAAACAGAATTCTGAGATTAATTCTTTGACGTTAGAATTCTGAGATTAAAGTCAGAATTCTGAGATTAATTATTTGATGCTAGAATTCTGAGATTAAAGTCAGAATTCTGAAGATTAATATTCTTTGATGTTAGAAAGAATTCTGAGATTAAAAACAGAATTCTGAGATGAGTTCTTTGACGGTAGAATTCTGAGATTAAAACAAAATTCTGAGATTAATTTCTAATTTTTGATGTTAGAATTGTGAGATTTAAAACAGAATTCTGGGGGTCAGGCAGAATTCTGAGATTAATTCTTTGATGTTAGAATTCTGAGATTAAAAGCAGAATTCTAATGAAAAGAAATGTGAATTACACAATGACCTTTTCACAAACCTTTAAACAAAATATCACTAAATTTAGACAAAATATCAAGAATTTTTTGTTCCTTTCAATTTTTTGAAAAAGCAGGAACTGACTTTTTCTCATTTGTCTATCATTTCTTTCATCAGCGGCGCCGACACTCTTCTGTACATCAGCATTGTTATCACCACATATTAAATTACATAATCTTTTATTCACACTTTTAAAAGTTTTTCACATATTTGAAACTTCAATGTCAATGTCAATGTCAAAGAAAGTTTATTTATATGGCACATTTTTAAAAGGCCAGTGGCCAACCAAAGTGCTTTACAGAATGAAAGACAGCAATGAATAAAGTAAATGCAACACAATAAAAACAGTAAAAATAAACCAATAAAAGTAAATTTAAAAAAGTATAAAAATAAAAACAGTGACTGTACTCAGCTGTAGAGTGGAGTTCATGTATAAAAACATAATGTCATTGTATATTTTTTTATTTCATGTATGCATTTATTGCATTTGCCATATCTCCATTTGTAGTTGGCGTGTTCTGGGACATGTTTTGGATCCTGGGTGCTGTCTCAGCTGCAGCAGGTTTATGTTTTGGGGCTGGGGGGGGGGTTCATGACTGACCTGTTGTAGCTGCAGGAGCTCTGAGCTGTCGGTGTGCAGGTCCAGTGAAGGGTTGATGGCGCACACCATGAAGGCCACCTCCATGTTTCTGTCACATTTCATGTAGGAGCCCTTCAGGTACAGCCAGCTCTGAGGAGGGACGGACACGCGTGTGGACATGAGTCATGTGACCGCTGAGCTCAGCGAGGGACGGGCGTCCACACCTACCTTCTCGTTTACTCCTGCTGTGACCGTTTGTCCTCGTCGGTCTTCGTTCCCCTTCCCGTGCCACGTGACCTCGGCCGTCTCCTCGCCGTTTTTCCCGAATATCACCCACGCGTGGTCTTCGGACAGAGCGAGATGGACGTCCTTCAGGCCCAACACCTGGCAGGCCGCCACCACGGCGAACGCCACCCCAGAGCTGTCCAGTTTGGTTCCTGTTCACAGTTAAGGAGAGCAACACTCACCGCTACGAACATGCTGCTTCACGTACACGAACAGGTGTGGAAAGATGTCATGAGACCGAGAAGAATCACAAGACAATATTTTACACCATATATGCGTGTGATTATGTACACACACGTCTAAACAAGTATCTACACGTATCTGTCTCAAAGTAATACAGAAAAATTCTACGAAGATCATAACTAGGATCTGAATTGTGCTTCAACATTAAAGACAAAAAAAAAACAGGCAGGGATGCATGATATAATCGGCCCCCACCCCACCGATATTTAACCGATCAGCCCACTGTTTCTAAAGTCTAAAAACCCCCAAAACGACTTCTTCAAAAACTTTTTTTTTTACAGACTTTAAAACTTCGAAAGATTAGGGTGGGAAAAAATATATTGATACACTGAAATATCGCAATATTTTCAGATGCTGATATCCTATTGACATTTAAAAATGCGGTATTGATCTATTTTACGAACGAAATCCCACGATATTTCATCACTGTTATAAAAATCTCACAAAGAATTCATGAAAATTTTGCGATATTTTCATATGATATCATAATAACATTTAAAACGCAGTATCGATCTATCTTACGAACGAAATCTCACAAGAATTCATGAAATATCGTGAGTTTGTAACAGAAAGATGAAATCTCGCAAGATTTGATAAGTGAAATGGATCGATATCACGTTTTTGTATTGATTTGATATAGGTATATGAAAATATTGCGATATTTCAGTGTATCGATATTTTTTCCCACCCCTATTTTTCAGAGTGTCGGAACCGGATAACAAAACTGCTATTTGCCATGACGGCTTATTTTTTTTTCCAGCTTTAATATTGGTTATCGACCACAAGTTTTAAAATATCGGGACATTGGATATCGGCCAAAATTCCAATATGGTGCATCCCTAAAAACAAGTAAACAAGCATGATGGGACCTGCTATTTATATTTTGTTGAGCAACACATTGATTCAATCACTGCAATTGAATCAGGTGTTTCTGTAACGTCCAATCAGACGTCTGCACCTGTAGACAGGTATGTTGGTCCATGTTCATGAGCAAGGTGCTCAAATTTATCCGGGACCGTTTTTTTTTTTTTAATTAATCTTTTCAACCACAACTATAAAACATTATTTTATTTGACTAAATTATAATTTAGTATTTTTTTGTTTGTTTGTTTCCTTCTTATTTGAATAAGCAGTGAAATCTGAGGTAGACTTTCCCATGAAAGTGATCCCAAACTTTGTTTGTTTTTAATATTTCTGTTGAAAAACATCCAAAATATTTGTCATATTCAATTTTTTTAATTTATCAATATTTTTGTCAAGTTTGGGATCACTGCTCTGTTGGATTTAATGGGAAAGTGATCCCAAACTTGTAACCGGTAGTTAGTGTGTTTGTATACAGTCGTCCTCAAAATTATTCACACCCTCCAATTTAAGAAAAAGCTAAATTCAAAATAGTTATTCAAATAACTAGAAACTAATAATAAATAAAAATTTATAAAATTATAATTTAGTGAAATAAAATATTGCTCCTGAATTGTTGTTGGAAATAATAATTTTTAAAAAACAGACAAACTGTCCCAGACACATTAGAGCACCTTTCCTATGAACAGTGAACCATCACACCTGTCAACAGGTGCAGAGGACATTTGAAAATGAAAGAAAACACCTGATTTGCTTGTTTATTTTATTTTTTGTTTGTTTGCTTTTAATATTTCTTTTTTTTTTTTAAACCACAATATAAAATCAATGTCATGATTTTCATGAATTTTTATTCATCATTACTTTTATCAGTTTCATCTTATTTCACTGACAGATGATTTTTTTTCTTTCAGTAATTTGAGGGCATGAATAATTGTGAGACGACTGTACATGTGACATTCGATTTTCTGTTTGAAAGGATGAGATCAGGTAAGAAAAAACGTGTCGGGATGTGGTGAGTCTGTCATACTGGTCCAGATATTTCATCTGCACACAGGAGAAAGTAGGAGCGGGCAGAAAACGACCCGGCTCGGTCCAGGAGATGCAGTACCTGTGATGAGGCTGAAGAGGGGACTGGATGTGAGCCCGGTCCTTGAGTAGGACCGGCTGAGACTGTTCCAGATAACATCCGACACTTTCTCTTTACTAGTTCCCTGCTGAGACCCTGCAGCAGTTCTCTCGGTACTGGGACAGGTCCACCGCCCCGCGGATCTGGGCCGTGAAGCGCTCATAAAGTGCAGAAATCATGCCCAGCTCCCACCGTGGGGAAGCACGAGGTGGGACAGTCTGGCTCCAGAGGCTCAAACCGGACCCCTGGAACGTTTATGGGAATGACCCGGTTCACAGCCAGGAAATGCTCCACAAAACCCAACACCAGAGAGAGGAGAGCCAGGTCCGGTTCGGACTTCCGGAGCTCAGCGTCGAACAGCTGAACCACACCATCTATCCCTCGCAGGGGGAAGTGCTTCTTCTGGGACGAGTGCAGACCCATGATGTCCAGTCACGACTCCGATGTACGAGCGTCTCCGACCTGCATGGGGGGGATATACATATATATATATATATATCAAATTAAAATGGAATTAAAATGGAAAGAAATTTGATTTTATATATTTTCTATAATATATATATATATATATATATATATATATATATATATATACACACACACACACAACAATACATAGAAATGTAATCATAGTTTCACTTATATTCATATATAAATCATAGTCTAGCTGTATATATCTGTGAAATCTCCTTCCATTTTAATTTTATATAAATACACATATGTATTAAATACCTAGAAATATAATTATAGTTTAATCTATATTCATATATAAATCAGTCTATATAAATCTAGAGATCTCCTTCCATTTTTAATTTGATCATTTTCATTGTACAATTATTTTGAATAATTTATGAACTTCCCATACAACAATATTTTTTAATGACATACATTATATTTCATACTTTGTGCTCATTTACTTTTGTTTAATTTGCTTTATGTTTTTATATCACAAATACACACACACATATATGTAAAATGAAAATATGAATATAGTTATAGTTTCATTTATTGTTTTTACATATTTTACTTATTTACTCATTTCCACGTGCACATTCCAACTTCCACACCACAGTCTATGCAGGAACCAGCAAACATCTCATCCCAAGTATCATGATCAGAGGAACTTTTCCAGATTTAGAGGTTATTCTAAACGCATATACATGTACATTTCCACATGTGTGACCACCTCACCATACAAGCTGAAGTCAGTTCTCCTCCTGCCATGCTGATGTTTTACGTTTAAGCAGAAAGCATGAAAACCTTGTGTGGATAAATTAGGATAATGACTACTTCATTAACGTATATTCTGGTCCATGTCTTCTATATTATTGCTAAATGTCCCACCTTCATATGGAGGGCCAGACCGGACCCTGAGGTGGGCTGGTTTCGGACCCTCTGGCTGCATATTTGAAACCTGTAGTCTAAATGATGCATGAAACCCAGACCTGCATCTCAGATCACCAAAGCAGAGATGTCACTGAGCAATAATCCATCACAGGAAACATGACATGATTATAAGATCACAGATTAACTCATAATATTTACATATCTTAGCATTGCACGTGACATATAGTCACATACAGGATGATATAGACTTCATCCAACTCTCCTAAGCTCATTTAGGTTCACATTTGTCCCCTGTATGTTTAATTTCCCATCATTTGCCGCCGGCTAGAAGGTACAGGTTACATAAGTTTATCCAGCTTTGTTTACGTCCCTTTGCTGCTGTGATACAGCGACGTTTTGTCAATAATAACAATAAATACTAAATGAACAAGACCGTCTATAAGCAATTAGCGAGAGCGATTTTATGAAAACAACCATCGACACTGACCCGAAGCTGAGCTGCTCGTCTGGTTACATAATGCTGGTTACATCAACCCAGCTAACAGTGGATGTATGGAGCCGTGGTGGGCGGGGCACCCTACACCCACCCCACGCCGCACATCACAGCCTGCTCAAACATGAAACACTTATGCACCTTATTTCATCCGCAATAACATAAACTCACAGAAACCTGTTCGTACAGGCCGATATTCCTCTGCAGACGTATTATTCTTATTAGCGTGACTCATTAGCAGGCGTAAGCTAACAGGCTAACTTTACTATATTGAGTTAACTCGTCCGTTCTTGTTTACGCGTTGCTGGTTTCATGAATGAATGTTTAGTTACTTCAGAAAGTGAGATTAAGTAGGGGAATCAGCCGAACCAGAAGGCGGGCCGTACACGGTGATAAACAGCCTTGTCACAGCTGGCCGAGTCCGGTCAGACCGCTCAAAACCAGCTACCCAGCTAACACGCTAACGAGCTGCTAGTCAGCTAAACTTGCCACTTTTTAATACCGCGCATCTCCCAACTCTTCCGTTAAATATGCCGCAATAATGCGCCGCAACTGCATCGTACGCGCTGAGCTTTTTTATCCGGAGCGGTGTGTGAGATATTACCTACCAGTTTTCCTTTTCAGCGCCCAACTTCACATGTTTTTGTTTGTGTCCCTCTTCTTTTACCGCGCAGTTCAGTCTGCCCGAAAATCACCAGCGTGCGTCACTAGTCTCAACGTCGGCGTAACCGGGAAGATCTCACAACAGCGTATAGCGTAGACGCCAGCGATAACGCATGCTGATTGGTCCATCCCTACGTTTATAGATCTGATGTCAACGGCCTGCGGGCTCCTGGTGTATGATGGGAAATGTAGTTTTTATGATGTAAGTCATCAACGGCTCCATTAGGGGGCAGCATGATGTTATGGGGAGATAAATTGTTTCTAAATAGAACAAAGGTAAATGTTACGCGAAAATGGGAAACAGGCTGCATAAAAGCACACGATTATTAGAGTTGTATTAAACTACTCTGTGGCAGTGAAAGTAGAGTTTTCGTCGTTTATTAAAAACTCTGTTGCTAGAACCTGGTTAGACGAACCTACCTGTACATAACATCAGTTTCCCGATCTCATGATGTATTTTGGTTTCATCAGGTAAGCCCGTGTTCAAGCCATTTATTTTTTATAGAATATTAATTTTTCCCCGGATTTTTAAGAAATGGTGGTATTTCTTTGATGTACTTCTCAGGAGTTTACTCTCATTGATAAAGCTATAAATTACCGGCAGTCTCATCTGTATGTAACTGGTTATGACTGTGCATGTTTATAATGCTGCAAATGCCTTTCTGCCGCTTTTATGCTTTTATTCTTATGTGGGAACATTGATGGCAGTAATCTGGATGAACGTGATCTTTAACAGTCCTGAGGAGACGGGAACAGCGGGCGGCGCTGTGATTCTGTACATCCACTGATTTAATGCTGTTTTCTATCATCTGTACAAAAACAACTACAGGGTTTAAAAAGTGAGACCACATTATATGCTTTTTTATCAGTCACAAAGTGATCGGAACATATTGTTAGATGTTTCCATGGTTTCCAGCGTGAACTGTCAGCATTTATGGGCTTGATAGCAGCTAGCCACTTAGCATGTTGTTCGGGACTTTTTCTGTTGTTTTGGGAAATGGAACAAACATATTCTCTTGTCCGTGTGATAGATATGTTTATGGCAGCCATACACAGCGGGACTACTCGGTATTTCCCAAAGTAGAATAAACGAAGATTGACGAGTAATGAAGCAGGTAATTCAGTGGCTCCCCTATGCAACGAAGCCATGTTTTCACCTGTTGCCTAACCGGATGTGACGAATTTGGCTTGAAAATTCCCGGATGTTCGCGGTGATCCA
>JALJCO010012073.1:0-14797 GCA_023101725.1 Atherinomorus stipes | reverse complement strand
CAATAAGAGCACACTATAAAATTAACCCGCCCCCCCCCCCTCTCTCTCTCTCTCTCTCTCCTAACAGTTTATGTACCTTCCGCTCCCCCTCCCCCTCCCTGTCTGATTCAGCTTCGTGGATGGAGCTAGTAGTAACTTCTGTGCAGTCAGGTCTGGATTTTCAAACAAATGGATTTAAAAGCAAACTTCTGCAGCAACACTGAGGGAGGGGGCCACAACCTTGTCATTACCTGTAAGTTTATTTATTTTCTAAATGCTGTCTTGTCTGATAAACGTAGCTCACTGTCTGAACTGCCCATGTTGCTAGCAGTTAGCCTTTAGCAAACTCCGACCGCAGCTTGACCTAGATTCTCCAAATAAGGTCATAGCCAAATAAGGTGTAGCCAATCAAAATGAAGTCAACGTGGTCTCCGGGTAAAGCTCCATATCATCACCGGACCCAACTGTATTACTGAGGAAGTGAGGTCTGGCGTTTCAAAACAATACTCCGCTGTAAAAAATGCCGTTTTTTTCTTTGGAGTATTTACATATAAAGTAATGCCAACAACATAAACTAGTTTTTAACTGCTATGTCATCACTCCTTTAAAGAGATGGTGCTTCAGCCTGGCCTTGAACAGCGGCAGGTCTGAGACGGCACGAAGGTCCAGGGGCAGAGAGTTCCACAGTCTTGGCCCCCCCACTGAAGAGGCACAATCACCCCACTGTTTGCAACGGGTCCTCGGGACCACCAGGAGGTGCTGTTCAGAGGAGCGCAGAGCTCTGCTGGGCTGGTGAGGGGTCAGGAGGTCACAGAGGTAGGCCGGGGCTGGGCCACGGATGGAGCAGAAAACAAACAGGAGGATTTTGAAGTGGATTCTGAAATGAACCGGGGGCCAGTGAAGGGAGCACAGAACAGGAGTTATATGGTCGTACTTGCGGGTGTTGGTGAGGAACCGGGCAGCTGCATTCTGTACAAGTTGTAGCCGATGGAGAGAGGTCTGATTTAATGCAATGTAGAGGGCGTTACAGTAGTCCAAACGGGAACTGATGAAAGCGTGGATTGTTTTTTCCAGGTCCTCACGGCTGAGGAATGGCTTGATCTTGGAGAGCAGGCGAAGCTGAAAGAAACTTGCCCTGATAACAGTCTATTTGTTTGTCCAGTTTAAGATTGTAGTCCAGAGTTACACCAAGATTCCTGACTGAGGGATGGAGGTGAGGGGTCAGAGGTGACAACGAGGGTGTTCCACGATGTTATGACATTGAATTAACATTTATTCATCATCTGACATTATTTCAGCCACATTTAAACGTTTAAAGTTGGTCGAATGCCAGCTGGGAAGGTTGAAAACAGAAAACATGATTTTCTGCTGAAACCATTCAAACAGACAGAAAACGTCTCTTTTACTCAGGGCCGTTGCAACAAGCCAAGCAAACCAAGCAATTGCCGAGGGCCCCGAGCTGGACTGGTGCCCCAAGACACCATGGGGGTGTCTGGCCACCCCCACGCTTTAACCGAGCAGCACTCAAGCAGTTACAGAGACCCCAAGCTGCTTCCAAACCACTTTTCCTTCTTATTTTAGACACAAACTACCTCATACAGTCAGAATTTTTAAGATCGGATATGCAGAAGTTGAAAATCCCACTTTTATTCCACTTGCAACTGACAGTAGTCAGCCAGCGGTGGAGGGACGATGACAGGGTCCGTTTGGACACGTGTCCATTCCCATTACGCAGCGTCCATCAGAGTGTGTCCCCCCTGCTATGACCCACCATTTATTAAAAAGTAATCCTATCATTTTTTATAACAGTATGTGTCCTTTTTTTTCCAAATTCTAAAATGTAAAAAATACTATGTTTGCAGCATTTCTTTTTTGGGGGGGGGGGGGGGGGCTGATAGCAGGGCCTTGAAACGGCCCTGCTTTTACAAATGAGTCACCTGGAGGGAATGTCTGAGTCTGAATGAGGAAAATCTACCAGCTGAAGCTGATGAGAAGAATCATCATGGTGGAGAAAAGTGTGAACTGCTGGATTATTTGTCAGAATACTTCGTTAAAACATGACATTTTTGATAGAACATGAATAAATCATTTAAGTGTTGATGACACGACCTTAACTTCCAGTAACTTTGCCGTACAACAACACACCAAGACAAAATCAGCAGCTCTGTGAAGTGAATCAGACGCGTATTCACGTAAATATCCGATGTTTAGGAGGCACGGCTAAATGCTAATAGCTTTTCAGTCGTGAAACGAGCCGCCATGATGTGTCGTCAGTGAGCTACAGAGTTGCGGTCCGCCCATTGACTTACATGTATAATCTAAGCGGTGGAAAACATGAAAGATGCTCCAGAACAGCTGGACTGGAACTGGTTTGTCCTGGATCATCAGCCACTTCAGAAAAGTGTGATAATGCTGAGGAATTTGGGGAAATCACATTTTACAAGCTAGAACCGGAGTAGAACTGTAGCAGCTGCCTACAGTCTGTCTCCAGCCTCAGGTCCACTGGTTCAGATAAAAGCCTGCAAGACCACACCGAGGGAACCAGAACTGAAAGGAGCGACCCAGAACAACAAGAGGACCCACACCTGTTAAGGAGCTGCAGCGGTTTGATAGAACCAGGTGTGACAGAGACGAGGCACTCGTTCCCTGCATTAGCCTTTAAAAAATGAGAAGATAACTTCCATGGTTCCAGTGAGTTTGAAATAGTTCCCGTTTATAAGGATGAGGATGGAGGAAGGATGGATGTTCGGAAGCAGCTGGAGGAGATCTGATGAAGGAGACGTCCTCATATAACCGAGCAGCAGCTGTCTGTCCGTACAGCAGCTGTATGACCAATGTGATGAAGGAGACGTCCTCGTATAACCGAGCAGCAGCTGTCTGTCCGTACAGCAGCTGTATGACCAATGTGATGAAGGAGACGTCCTCGTATAACCGGGCAGCAGCTGTCTGTCCGTACAGCAGCTGTATGACCGATGTGATGAAGGAGACGTCCTCGTATAACCGAGCAGCAGCTGTCTGTCCGTACAGCAGCTGTATGACCGACGTGATGAAGGAGACGTCCTCATATAACCGAGCAGCAGCTGTCTGTCCATACAGCAGCTGTCTGACCGACGTGATGAAGGAGGGGCGTCCCTCGTATAGCCGAGCAGCAGCTGTCTGTCCGTACAGCAGCTGTATGACCGACGTGATAAAGGAGACGTCCTCGTATAAACGAGCAGCAGCTGTCTGTCCGTACAGCAGCTGTCTGACCGACGTGATGAAGGAGACGTCCTCGTATAACCGAGCAGCAGCTGTCTGTCCGTACAGCAGCTGTATGACCGACGTGATAAAGGAGACGTCCTCGTATAACCGAGCAGCAGCTGTCTGTCCGTACAGCAGCTGTATGACTGATGTGATGAAGGAGACATACTCGCATAACCGAGCAGCGGCTGTCTGTCCGTACAGCAGCTGTATGACCGATGTGATGAAGGAGACGTCCTCATATAACCGAGCAGCAGCTGTCTGTCCGTACAGCAGCTGTATGACCGATGTGATGAAGGAGACGTCCTCATATAACCGAGCAGCATCTGTCTGTCTGTACAGCAGCTGTATGACCCACGTGATGAAGGAGACGTCCTCATATAACCGAGCAGCAGCTGTCTGTCCGTACAGCAGCTGTATGACCCGATGTGATGAAGGAGACGTCCTCTTCTATCCGAGCAGCAGCTGTCTGTCCGTAGAGCAGCTGTCTGACCGATGTGATGAAGGAGACGTCCTCTTATAACCGGAGCAGAAGCTGTCTGTCCGTACAGCAGCTGTCTGACCGATGTGATGAAGGAGACGTCCTCATATAACCGAGCAGCAGCTGTCTGTCCGTACAGCAGCTGTATGACCGACGTGATGAAGGAGGCGTCCTCATATAACCGGGAAGCAGCTGTCTGTCCGTACAGCAGCTGTCTGACCGACGTGATGAAGGAGGCGTCCTCATATAACCGAGCAGCAGCTGTCTGTCCGTTCTGCAGCTGTATGACCGACGTGATGAAGGAGACGTCCTCATATAACCGAGCAGCAGCTGTCTGTCCTACAGCAGCTGTCTGACCGACGTGATGAAGGAGGCGTCCTCATATAACCGAGCAGCAGCTGTCTGTCCCGTACAGCAGCTGTATGACCGACGTGATGAAAGGAGACGTCCTCATATAACCGAGCAGCAGCTGTCTGTCCGTACAGCAGCTGTATGACCGACGTGATGAAGGAGACGTCCTCATATAACCGAAAGCAGCGGCTGCCCTGTCCGTACAGCAGCTGTATGACAAACGTGATGAAGGAGGCGTCCTCATATAACCGAGCAGCAGCTGTCTGTCCGTACAACAGCCTGTATGACCCGACGTGATGGGAGACGTCCTCCTAGTACCGAGCAGCAGCTGTCTGTCCGTACAGCAGCTGTATGACCGATATGATGAAGGAGACGTCCTCATATAACCATTGATACTTATTGTCTGTATTACTTATTGATTTTTTTCTCCGTGTGGCCCTGATACTCCGTCATACCTGAACAGTTATAGGCAAAGCAAGTTTATTTGTATAGCACATTTCATGTACAGAACAATTCAAAGTGCTTTACATTAAACATTATAAGCAAAAGGGAGAAAAAAAATTAAAAATTAAAAGCATGATTCAAAATTTAAAGAATTTCCGATTAAAAGAGAGAGAATATAGAGACGTGCGGATTTTAACTTTTGAATAAAATCTACGTAAATGCAGCTGAGAACAGGTGGGTCTTCAGCCTGGATTTAAATAAACTAAGTGTTTCAGCTGATCTGAGACGTTCTGGGAGTTTGTTCCAGACATGTGGAGCATAGAAGCTGAACGCAGCTTCTCCATGTCTGGTTCTGACTCTGGAACTGATAAAAGGCCGGATCCAGATGACCTGAGGGGTCTAGTAGGTTTATACTGGGTCAAGAGACCACTGATGTATTTTGGGCCTAAACCATTCAGAGCTTTATAGACCAGCAGCAGAACTTTAAAGTCTATTCTCTGATGGACCGGCAGCCAGTGTAAAGACCTGAGAACTGGACTGATGTGGTCCACTTTTCTGGTCTTAGTGAGAACTCGGGCAGCAGAGTTCTGAATGAGCTGCAGCTGTTTAACTGATTTTTTAGGTAGACCAGTAAAGATGCTGTTACAGTAATCAAGCAGACTGAAGATGATGATGGACTAGTTTTTCCAAATTTTCCTGAGACATCAGATCTTTGATCCTTGAGATGTTCTTCAGGTGATAGTCTGCTGATTTAGTGATCGCTTTGATGTGTTTTTCAAAGTTTAGGTCTGAGTCCATCACTACAGCCAGATTTCTGGCCTGATTGGTGGTTTTTAGGGTCTGAGTCCATCACTACACCCAGATTTCTGGTCTGATTGGTGGATTTTAGGTCTGAGTCCATCACTACAGCCAGATTTCTGGCCTGGTTGGTGGATTTTAGGTCTGAGTCCATCACTACAGCCAGATTTCTGGCCTGGTTGGTGGATTTTAGGTCTGAGTCCATCACTACAGCCAGATTTCTGTCCTGGTTGGTGGATTTTAGGTCTGAGTCCATCACTACAGCCAGATTTCTGGTCTGATTGGTGGATTTTAGGTCTGAGTCCATCACTACAGCCAGATTTCTGGTCTGATTGGTGGTTTTTAGGTCCGAGTCCATCACAACACCCAGATTTCTGGCCTGGTTGGTGGTTTTTAGGTCTGAGTCCATCACTTCAGCCAGATTTCTGGCCTGGTTGGTGGATTTTAGGTCTGAGTCCATCACTACAGCTAGATGTCTGGCCTGATTGGTGGTTTTTAGGTCTGAGTCCATCGCTACAGCCAGATTTCTGGTCTGGTTGGTGGTTTTTAGGTCTGAGTCCATCACTACACCCCGATTTCTGGCCTAATTGGTGGTTTTTTGGTCTGAGTCCATCACTACACCCAGATTTCTGGCCTAATTGGTGGTTTTTTGGTCTGAGTCCATCACTACTCCCAGATTTCTGGCCTGATTGGTGGTTTTTAGGTCTGAGTCCATCACTACACCCAGATTTCTGGCCTGATTGGTGGTTTTTTGGTCTGAGTCCATCACTACACCCAGATTTCTGGTCTGATTGGTGGTTTTAGGTCTGAGTCCATCACTACCCCAGATTTCTGGCCTGGTTGGTGGTTTTTAGGTGTATGGACTGAAGTTCTGTGACGACCTGCTGTCGTTTCTCTTTGGCTCCAAAAACAATCACCTCAGTTTTGTTTTTGTTCAGCTGAAGAAAGTTGAGGCACATCCAGTCATTAATCTCATCAATACATTTACCAAGAGCCTGTACAGGGCCCCGGTCTCCTGGTGACACTGTAATATATAGCTGTGTGTCATCTGCGTAGCTATGGTAGCTAATATTGTTGTTCTTTATAACCTGGGCCAGTGGGAGCATGTAGATGTTAAACAGAAGAGGCCCCAGGATAGAGCCCTGGGGAACTCCACAGGTCATTTTTGTCTGCTCAGATGTAAAATTGCCTACTGACACAAAGTGCTTCCTGTTCTCCAAGTACGTTTTGAACCAGTTTAGTCCAGAACCAGAGAGACCCGCCCACTTCTCCAGTGGTTGGAGTAATATAATGTGGTCAACTGTATCAAATGCAGCTCTGAGATCCAGTAAAACCAACACTGACATTTTTCCAGTGTCAGTATTCAGACATATGTCATTCATGACTTTGGTTAGAGCAGTCTGGGTGCTGTGGTGCTGTCTAAAACCTGACTGGAAGACATCATAACGGTTGTTTTCTCTTAAAAAGTCATTTAGCTGGTGAAAAACTGCTTTTTGGATGATCTTACTTAAAAATGGAAGATTGGAGATCGGCCTGTAGCTGCTCATCTGTGTCTTGTCTAGATTATCCTTTTTAGCAGAGGTTTGATCACAGCTGTTTTCAGTGACTCTGGGAAACACACTGACGTTAGAGAGGAGTTCACAATCTGAAGCAGATCTGACTCAAAGTCTTTGAGACCTTTTTTAAAAAAAACAGTGGGCAGGATGTCCAAACAGCAATTGATGCAAGATGTCCTCCAGTTCTTTGCTAGTAATGGGATAAAACTGTCATGGTGTTTAGACTTGGTGGACACGATACATGACCTGAGACTGCTGTTTGTTGAACCAACAGCTTGTCTAATAATTTGGATTTTGTCTGTAAAAAATTTGGCAAAGTCATTGCAGGCTTTGGTGGAATAAAATTCAGGTGCTACTGACACAGGAGGGTTTGTGAGCCTGTCGACTGTAGCAAATAAGGCCCGAGCATTATGACCATATTTAGTGATGATGTCAGAAAAATACGAATTCCTGCATTCCTCAGCTGTAAATTATAAAAGTGAAGTTTCTCTCTTTATAGATGTCATAATGAACCTGTAGTTTTGTTTTTCTCCATCTGCGCTCAGCCCTTCCGACACTCTCTCTTTCCAGTTTTCACCAGTGTGGAATTTCTCCATGGAGACTTTTTCCTTCCAGAGATAACCTTCACCTTAATAGGAGCAATCTAGAATCCATGACACTCAGCATGTTAGCATTAAAGCTAGTGACCAGCTCATTGACTGAAGCCCCTGACAGGGCAGGTGTTAGAGAGAAGACCTGGTTAAAAATCTCACTGGTATTTTCAGTTATACACCGTTTTGTTATCACCTCCTTTGAGACATTTGTGTGCACTGAGATGGTACTCTCAAAGAAAACACAGCAGTGATCCGACAGCCCCACCTCACACACCGTGACCTTAGAAATGTCCAGACCCTTCCAGATCAGTAGATCTAAGGTGTGTCAACCCGAAGTTGTCCAGAGTGTTAATCAGGTCTTTAGTCCCTTTGTCCTGATGACAATCATAATGGATGTTAAAATCACCAGTGATAACAAGATGGTCAAAGTCCGCACAGATCACAGACAACAGTTCAGTAAAATCATCATTAAAATCTGCACAGTATTTGGGCGAGCCGATTTAAAAACATGACTCTGGATGAGGTCGTCAGCTGTAAAGCCACGTATTCAAAGAAGGGAAATCCCCAAGAGATAACTGTTTACACTGGAATGAGTCCCTAAATAAGATAGCATAAGAATGACACTGAATGTATTGAATGGAAGTGTTAATGGTAGCGGTACAGTGAGGTTGTGTCCCTCTTGCTCCATCAGCTGCAGAGATGAGTCCGGAGAGGAAGGTGGACGTCCCGGTCTACGATCTGTCTCTGATCAGAGGAATCTGGGAGGTCCGGGCCAAGAAGCACCGACAGAAACAGAAGAAGGAGCAGGAGAGGGGTGGAGAAGAGCGCTCTCGCCAGGTAAGGTGGAGTCTGATCCTCATCAGCATCGCTACTGACGACGGTCACAGAAGCTCTGATACTGATGAGACAGCAGCTGCTGAACAGCCGTCTGGAACCAAGACCAGATCTGGTGGTGGTTCTGGATCCTGTATGAGGTCCAGACGGATGGTGGCGGTTCTGGATCCTGTATGTGGTCCAGACGGATGGTGGTGGTTCTGGATCCTTTATGTGGTCCAGATGGATGGTGGTGGTTCTGGATCCTGTATGTGGTCCAGCGATTGGTGGTGGTTCTGGATCCTGTATGTGGTCCAGATGGATGGTGGTGGTTCTGGATCCTGTATGTGGTCCAGACGGATGGCGGTGGTTCTGGATCCTGTATGTGGTCCAGACGGATGGTGGTGGTTCTGGATCCTGTATGTGGTCCAGATGGATGGTGGTGGTTCTGGATCCTGTATGTGGTCCAGACGGATGGTGCAGGTTCTGGATCCTGTATATGGTCCAGATGGATGGTGGTGGTTCTGGATCCTGTATGTGGTCCAGACGGATGGCGGTGGTTCTGGATCCTGTGTGTGGTCCAGACGGATGGTGGTGGTTCTGGATCCTGTATGTGGTCAGATGGATGGTGGTGGTTCTGGATCCTGTATGTGGTCCAGCAGGTGGTGGTGGTTACGGATCCTGTATGTGGTCCAGATGGATGGTGGTGGTTCTGGATCCTGTATGTGGTCCAGACGGATGGCGGTGGTTCTGGATCCTGTGTGGTCCAGATGGATGGTGGTGGTTCTGGATCCTGTATGTGGTCCAGATGGATGGTGGTGGTTCTGGATCCTGTGTGGTCCAGCGATTGGTGGTGGTTCTGGATCCTGTATGTGGTCCAGATGGATGGTGGTGGTTCTGGATCCTGTATGTGGTCCAGACGGATGGCGGTGGTTCTGGATCCTGTATGTGGTCAGACGGATGGTGGTGGTTCTGGATCCTGTATGTGGTCCAGACGGATGGTGCAGGTTCTGGATCCTGTATATGGTCCAGATGGATGGTGGTGGTTCTGGATCCTGTATGTGGTCCAGATGGATGGTGGTGGTTCTGAATCCTATATGTGGTCCAGATGGATGGTGGTGGTTTTTGGTCCTGTATGGCGTCCAGACGGATGGTGGTGGTTCTGGGTCCTGTATGTGGTCCAGACGGATGGTGGTGGTTCTGGATCCTGTATGTAGTCCAGATGGATGGTGGTGGTTCTGGATCCTATATGTGGTCCAGATGGATGGTGGTGGTTTTTGGTCCTGTATGGCGTCCAGACGGATGGTGGTGGTTCTGGGTCCTGTATGGTCCAGACGGATGGTGGTGGTTCTGGATCCTGTATGTGGTCCGACGGATGGTGGTGGTTCTGGATCCTGTATGTGGACCAGACGGATGGTGGTGGTTCTGGATCCTGTATGTGGTCCAGACGGATGGTGGTGGTTCTGGATCCTGTATGTGGTCCAGACGGATGGTGGTGGTTCTGGATCCTGTATGTGGTCCAGACGGATGATGGTGGTTCTGGATCCTGTATGTGGTCCAGACGGATGGTGGTGGTTCTGGATCCTGTATGTGGTCCAGACGGATGGTGGTGGTTCTGGATCCTGTATGTGGACCAGAAGGATGGTGGTGGTTCTCGATCCTGTATGTGGCCCAGACGGATGGTGGTGGTTCTGGATCCTGTATGTGGTCCAGACGGATGGTGGTAGTTCTGGATCCTGTATGTGGTCCAGAGGGATGGTGGTGGTTCTGGGTCCTGTATGTGGTCCAGACGGATGGTGGTAGTTCTGGATCCTGTATGTGGTCCAGACGGATGGTGGTGGTTCTGGATCCTGTATGTGGACCAGAAGGATGGTGGTGGTTCTGGATCCTGTATGTGGTCCAGACGGATGGTGGTGGGTCTGGATCCTGTATGTGGTCCAGACGGATGGTGGTGGTTCTGGATCCTGTATGTGGTCCAGACGGATGGTGGTGGTTCTGGATCCTGGTCTCATGCGGTTTTTCTCTGCATGATGGAGCTCTAACCTGCATGTGTGGGTTTCGGGATGAACTGTGTTCAGATCTCTGTGGTATCTTCCTGAGTCCATCACTGGTTTCCAGTAGGGAATCCTGCATCACCAGCATCCAGCCACGTCCCATGCACACAGAGAGATTCCCTCTGAATCTCTGATGATATTCTACACTATAGATGTGATATGTTCTATATGTTCTACTGGGAATAAAACATACAGTATTTATTAAACATTTTACACATAGTCCCGACCTTTTGGAATTGTGATTGTAAATTAAATCAAATTATGACAAATTGATAATAAAATCATCAAATTAATTTCAGTAATCATAATATATCAGTTTACGTGGAGACAAGTGATCCTCCACCTGGTCCATTTGGGTCAGTTTATCTCCACCAGCTGATGGAAACATTGTTCAGCTCTGATGCATCTGGTCCAGCAGGTTCTTGGACAGGAAATGCAGGACAGAAGTAAAACATGGAGCTGAAAGATGAAATGATCTGCTCAGACCTGCATTGTTTACATGAGTACGTGGACCGCTTCCAGTTTGAACGTAATCAGCTCGCTGCAGATATAAAAAGCAAAATGAAATAATGAAATGCTTTCGTACGATCCAGTCAGACTCCGACACGAGCCTGTTATGTGAATGAAAGTATTTACCGTGACTGAGTCAGACACAGCTGACTGTTGTTCGTCATGACTGTGACAGAGGAGGCTGCTTTTAGACATGAACACACACGTGCTGCTATAAATAACCGGGCATAGGTGGTGGCTGGAGATCTGCCTGCAGAGAGCAGAAAGGTCAGGACCGGATGATGAGCGGGAGCTGGAATCTGACCCCACGCTGCTGACATCCCAATAACACGTGTGTGTGCCCAGGATCGACCGGCAGTGGCAGTACCGCATCCACTGCAAGGCCATGAGGAGCCGGGAACTGCAGCAGCTGCATCAGTACCTGGAGAGGTCCACGCTGGAGGATGTGCAGCCGCACACGGGACGCACAGGTAACATGTGTGCAGGCAAACATGGCTGCCATGCAGGCAAACATGGCTGCCATGCAGGCAAACATGGCTGCCATGCAGGTGTGTGTGCAGGCTAACATGGCTGCCATGCAGGTGTGTGTGCAGGCAAACATGGCTGCCCTGCAGGTGTGTGTGTAGGCAGACATGGCCACTGTCCAGCTGCCTATACAAGTAGATTACAGTACATTACTGTAAATACATACATACATATACATATATATATGTATATGTACATATACGTATATATACATATATATATATATATATGTATATATACACAGTTGTGTGAGAAAGTTTTTGCCTCCTTCCTGATTTCTTACTTTTTTTGCATGTTTGTCACTTAAATGTTTCAGATCATCAAACAAATTTTAACGTGAGTCAAAGATAACACAAGTAAACACAAAATGCAGTTTTATTAGTGTGTGTGTGTGTGTTTGTGTGTGTGTGGGGGGGGAGGGGCTGTGTAAAAAGTGCCCCCCCCCCCCCCCCCCCCCCCCCCCCCGTTAAAACATAAATGAACTGTGGTTTATCACCTTTGGAAAGCTGAGTTCAGTTTCTCTATCCACATCCAGGCCTGATTACTGCCACACCTGTTCTCCATCAGAAATCCCTTAAATAGGACCTGCCTGACAAAGTGAAGTAGACCAAAAGATCCTCCAAAGCTAGACATCATGCTGCCATCCAAAGAAATTCAGGAACAAATGAGAAACAAAGTCATTGAGATCTATCAGTCTGGAAAAGGTTCCAAAGCCATTTCTAAAGCTTTGGGACTCCAGAGAACCACAGTGAGAACCATTATCCACAAATGGTGAAAACATGGAACAGTGGTGAACCTTCCCAGGAGGGGCCGGCCGACCAAAATGACCCCAAGAGCACAGCGACGACTCATCCAAGAGGTCACAAAAGACCCCAGAACAACATCCAAGAACTGCAGGCCTCACTTGCCTCAATGAAGGTCAGTGTTCATGACTCCCCCATCAGAAAGAGACTGGGGGGCAAAAATGGCTGCATGGCAGAGTTCCAAGACCAAAACCACTGCTGAGCAAAAAGAACATAAAGGCTCGTCTCAGTTTAGCCAGAAAGCATCTTTATGATCCCCAAGACTTTTGGGAAAATACTCTGTGGACTGACGAGACAAAAGTGGAACTTTCTGGAAGGTGGAGGTCCCATTACATCTGGCGTAAAAGTAACACGGCATTTCAGAAAAGGAACATCATAGCAACAGTAAAACATGGTGGTGGTAGTGTGATGGTCTGGGGCTGTTTTGCTGCTTCAGGACCTGGAAGACTTGCTGTGGTAAATGGAACCATGAATCCTGCTTCTACCAAAAATTCCTGAAGGAGAACGTCCGGCCATCTGTTGGTGACCTCAAGCTGAAGCGCACTTGGGTTCTGCAGCAGAACAATGATCCAGAACACACCAGCAAGTCCACCTCTGAATGGCTTAAGAACAACAACATGAAGACTTTGGAGTGGCCTAGTCAAAGCCCCCACCTGAATCCCATTGAGATGCTGTGGCATGACCTTAAAAAAGGCAGTTCATGCTGGAAAAGCCTCCAATGTGGCTGAATTACAACAATTCTGCAAAGATGAGTGGAACAAAATTCCTCCACAGCGCTGTAGAAGACTCACTGCCAGTTATCACAAAGCGCTTCATGCAGTTGTTGCTGCTAAGGTGGTCCAACCAGTTATTAGGTTTAGGGGAAGATCACTTTTTCACACAGGGACATGGAGGGTTGGATCCCCCTGTAAGAAAAATGGGTGTTTAAGATACCTTCTAAACATTTAACCTCCTGTAACCTTCTTTACCCATTTTCCAGCGGGACCTTTTGCATCAGAAATGAAAACCAAACAATGCCGAATAAAAGTTAACAATTTATTACAGAATCAGAGGCAATACATTACAGAGCTCTGTGTTCAGAATCCTTGCCCTGTCACTAACAAGAGTGCTCGGGCCAGAAGTCTGACACCTCCTACATGTCTCTGTTAGTCTTATATAGCATAATGTAGGTAAAATCTTGAAGAGTCAAGGCTCCTCCCCCAAACAGGACAGCTGAGCAAACGTCCTGGGATCTCCTGGCTTCTTCCTGAGAGCTTGAAAGATGGAAAAATACAGAGAAAAGGCGGGGGAGGACAACAAACAACAAAACCCCTAATACTTTGCGTGTCCTGTGTCCGGTTTCACATGGCAAGCCAAGTATAAACAAACCTTTCCTCCTGCAAGATGTTCTCAGGGTCTACAGGTCATAAACTGCCTAAATGATTTGCTACACTAGGTAATAAATGCTAAATAGCCCAGTGAACCACCTCTGGTGTGTTTCTACAGCTGCCACAAAAACACGAGAAAGAAGTGTCCTGGTCCCTAACCTCACCCTCAGAATGAACTCTACAATCTTCATCTGATGTATAAGTCATTTTGCATGAAAACATGGAGGATAATATTCTACAAATCCTCCTTTTCACGTAGGTTTCCTACGTGAACTCAAAAAATGGCCTAAATGACTTGTTATACCACCATGGCCCCATCCTCCTTAGCAGAAGAGTCAAGGGAAAGACCCTGTGTCTTCCAGCTGGACGGCACGTGATGTCGCAGCCTCCACCCTGAAAGGGCCCGTCCAGCGCAACTCAGTCCACTTCCGTTTAATCACCTTGAGGCACACCCAATCAGAGGGTCTCACACCCTTTCCTGAATTGGACTCCTTGATGCAGTGGTGACGCTGTTGAACCTGCGAAGACAAAGAAGCTACCAGTGCAGTTAGTTTTATTACACAACCTGTAATCTGGGATTTAGCACCATTCTGAATCAAAATACCTGCCATATGTCCTTCATCAACTTTCATACTTACCATCATCCACATCCACTTCAGCCCTCTGTGCAGAAGGCTCTTCCTGTCTTGACAACCTGACACATACCATTTCCCCCTTTACACAACTGCATACCCTGCCTCGACCATCTTCTGGGTGTCAATTACTCTTTCAAGTCTACCCTCAAGTTCCCAGACCTGCCTATCTCCTCTCTCACACTGGAGCTTAGAACCACTAATCTTAAACCACAAGCATGAATATCATCACCATGCTGGCCCATCTATATCCTCTGGTTGAAGCACCAAAAACACCAAAATAAAGTTTCAAAATCTAATAAAAATACCAGGAGACAAAGCAAACATATATAATATTATTGATAAACCCGAAAAATGAATGAAAAAATATCCCTTAGTTCTTCCTCCAGAGATAAACAGAAAGAGTTTTGTCAAATAAATCTTGGCAAAAATTTATACTGAGCCGTAAAACACCTAGTAAAATATAAGGATTTACAACTGGCAGCAAAGGGTAGGAACAATATCATCAATTAGTTAAAAATCATGAACTATTATGAACTCATCTGTACCAGGCTTAGTTACAAAATTAATTGGGATACTCCAAATGAGTCTCTTCTAACCCATTGCAGTTAATACTGGGCTCCATGTGAGAATTATAGTTTTAAAATCAAA
>JALJCO010012070.1:0-102711 GCA_023101725.1 Atherinomorus stipes | reverse complement strand
AAATTCCCCTAGTTACTCACGAAAGGACCCTTATTAATTCATTTGTTGATATAATGTTGATTAAATTGAGGAATGGTTCAGTAATTTAGTCAGGCATTAAAGTTGCGCCTGTTTTGAGTTAGGCAGCTTACAGGGCGGCTATGTTAGACTGGAGGGGGGTCCCGAGTGTGAAAAAAAAGACTGTTCGTAAAACAATGTACGTGTTGACTGACCTGCTGCTGACAGTTCATAAAAGGTTAAACGTCAAAACGGTGTCCTTATTCCCTAACCGGAATACGCTCACGGGTGAAGAGTCCCAGCCCAACACATATCCACACGGTTCTTCAATATTGGTCCTTCGAGCCGGAATTCTTCACTCGCGACGGAGAAATGGACACACCGATAACAACGGCTGCGGACAACGCCGCACTCGGAGCAAGACAACGACAGCTTCCAGCTCGTCTAGAAAGCTACCAGGTTAGCCTTCCACAATCCCTCATCCCTCACCGTGCCAGCGCTGAAGACCGAGGAGAGAGCGTCGGCGCCCTGCAGCTGCAGTCACTCAGCCTACAGACCGAGTCTGTGTGCATAGCGGACCAGCCACACGGAGCGCACGTTATCCCCGCCCGTCTCTTATCGCCGGGAGCGGCCGACAAGGTGAGCGAGCGGGACACAGCGACGCATGGAAGAGACTTGCCCAGCCAGCTAACAGGCTATATGAGCCAGCCAGAGGTGGCGCCCGCGGTGCAGAGCGATCAAAGCAGCCAGGGTTTTCCTGTCCTACGGCCACCGGTTAGTCTCAATATGAGCATCCCACCATACCAATCACCCTGGTTAAGCAGCCCAATAGTTCACAGCACCCCTCGGCCACAGCCATCAGATCTCCAGCATGGATCAGCTAGACTACTTCAACATGAGCTACAACCGTCCATACTGCCACATACCACCTCTGCACCATTAAAGCTTCAAGCAGCAACGGTTCATACATCAGGCAGTAGACAAGAGAGCTACACACTGACGCAGTCTCTCCCATCAACTGTGACATCTGCTTGGGCACCACCTCCTCCCACTATGTTGAATGTGGTCATGCTGCAGCCCACTCCTCAAGCGTCACAAGCAGTGAGTCATACAAGTGCACAGATACCAGCTACATCTGGCTACCAGTCTAACCAGCCTCTTACACCGAGGGTTAACACTGTACAGGACAGAGTGCCACCAACTGCACAGCTGCAATATCTGCCCACACAGACTACACCAGTAATCACAGCATCAGTGCAGCAACACACTCCACTTATGTCCGCAGCATTGGTGCAGCAACACGTCTCTACGCAGCCAGCCTACCAACCCCCCCAGATTGCAACAGCTTCATATTCTGCATTACAGTTACCTGTTGCAGCTGCCAATCAACCAGTTATCAATCCACTGCCCTACAGCCCTGCCATTCTCCTGGGGACTGTTTATCAGCCCCCATCAACCATCTCTACACAGCCAACATACCAGCTACCACAGCCACCACAGACCCAACATCAGCAATCTTACCAGCCTTTGTCTCCCCCTCCAACTCAGCCAGCATATCAACTGGTGTCTTCCCCTGCTGGTATCACCCTGCAACAGCCTCCATCAGGTCTCCAGGTGCAGTACAGCCCCCAGTCCCAGTATATACCACTGCAGTTACCATACTCTGTCCAGTCTCCCAGACAGCCAGTTCCAGTACCTGAACTGCCTAAATTGGTACATGACAGTGAGAGAGAGTTCGCTGACTTAAAAATGGCACTGGACCACTTGCTCAATCCGCACACTGAACTCTCTGAACATTACAAATACCGTGTGCTTATGGAACACTTGGTCCTGGATGAAGCCAAGCTAATAGCTCAGTCATGCAGACATTATGTACAACCCTATACTGCTGCCATGCAGGCTTTGCAGAGACAGTACGGCCAGCCGCATCAGTTGGCACAAAGTGAGATCGCAGCCATCATGAACTCTCCTGATCTCAAATCAGGAGACCCCAAGGCTTTCCAGAGCTTTGCCCTCAACGTTGATTTGCTGGTGGGAATGCTAACCTCACTAGAAGGGCCAAATGGATTGGAAGTGATGTCCACCGGTCATGTTGACCGGCTACTTAGTAAACTCCCTAGACACATGAGAGACAGCTTTGTAGAGCACCTGCAGATTCAGGGACGCCTCGCCACCAGCAACCTCAATCCCTACAACCTCAGAGACCTTGCAGAATGGCTCAAGGTGAAGGCAGAAGCACAAAGACTGTCCGCCAAAATGGCACAGCGCTATCGAGCTGAGGGAGTACAGCCTGCCAAGAGAGACAGACCAGTCCCTACTCCCCGACCTCGGACTCAGCCTGTCTCTGTGTATCACGGTGCAGACCAGTCCAGGTCAGCTGACATGCCTCAGCCAGCTGCTAATCAACAAAGGTTTAAAAGGATGTGTCTCTTCTGCAAAAGTACAGAGCATTACTTGTCACAGTGTCCAGACATTATTCATCGCTCAACACAGGAAATTGAGAAGTGGATAGTGGACGGCAAGCGCTGTCGCAACTGTGGCCGTACTAACCACGACGAAGAGAACTGCACTTTAAAGAAACCATGCAGTGAGTGTCAGGAGATCCACCTGAAAGTGCTGCATGACGTCACCAGGCCAGGCCCCGGGGTCTACCTCATCACACCCAAAGACTGCAGCTCAGCAGCTAACTCTATGCAAGGAGGGAAAGTATACCTCAAGGTGGTGCCAGTCATCATCAGTCATGGGGCCAAGTCACTGCAGACCTATGCAATCCTCGATGATGGGGCTGAACGCACCATAATTCTTCCAGCTGCAGTTCGAGACCTGGGGCTCAAAGGCAGATCGGAGTCTTTCTCCCTGCGGACTGTTCGTCAGGATGTTGTTCACCTGACTGGACAGAGCAATCTTATCCAATAGCAGCGCTCCAGAGACGCTACCGCCACCTGAGAGGGTTACAACTGCAGAGCTTCAATAATGTGCAACCACTACTGCTCATTGGTGCAGATTACACTCACCTGATCACAGCCACAGAACCTGTGAGGTTTGGCCCAAAGGGAGGACCGGTGGCTATTCATACTGCACTCGGTTGGACGCTCCAGGGCCCAGATGGTTCACAGTCCCCAGCTGCATCATGCTACTACACTGCCTTTAAGCCAACACCAGATGACATCTACCAACATGTCGAACGCCTCTGGCAGCTTGATGTGCTTCCATTCCGCAGTGAGCGGCTAGCGGTGCGGTCCCGCCTTGACCAGGAAGCGGTGGGCATCTTGGAAGCACGCACAAAAAGAGTGAAGGTTGGTGACACACTTCGCTACGCTACACCTCTGCTCAGAGTAAAGGGCGCACCACCACTGAAAGCAGATGTTGAAGCAGTGATGCCAAAGCTACGCAGTACAGAGAGACGACTACTTAAAGACCCCGTCAAAGCTAAGATATATGAAGCAGAGATCCAGAAGCTTATAGATGGTGAGTGTGTCACAAAGCTCCAGGAGGGAGAGGAGAACGGATCCAGTGAGTCATGGTTCATACCTCATCATCTCGTCCATCACAATGGCAAGCATCGCCTGGTCTTTGACTGCTCCTTCAATCATGGTGGTCTCTCTCTCAATGAGCAGCTGCTCCCAGGCCCAACACTTGGCCCATCTCTCATCGGGGTCCTCCTGCGGTTCCGCCAGTATGCTGTCACCATCAGTGGGGACATCCGAGCCATGTTCCACCAGGTTCGGCTTCTACCTGAGGACCAGCCGTTGCTGAGGTTTGTCTGGAGAAACTTGAAAAGGGAGAAACAGCCTGATGTCTACCAATGGCAGGTGTTGCCATTTGGTACCACGAACAGCCCGTGTTGTGCAACGTTTGCTCTACAAAAACACGTCAAGGAAAGTGCTGGTGGAAATGAAGACCTCCTGCAGTCCATTGAGCAATCATTCTACGTGGACAATTGTCTTCAGAGCCTGTCAACGACTGAGTCAGCCAAGCTTCTAGTGGACAAGATGCGACGATGCCTGGCCTCAGGAGGATTCGAGTGGGCGAGTAACTTCTCCTGCGTTGTCTCCCATTTACCATCCAATGCCAGATCTGAGAGCACGGAGCTGTGGCTGGCTGAGAAGAGTAATGATCCACAAGAGCCAGCCCTTGGTTTGCGGTGGTATTGTCCATCTGATCGGCTAGGTTTCAAGCCGAAACCTCAAGAGAGTGAGACCCCCACTATGCGGTACATCTATAAAGTGCTCGCCCGCCAGTATGATCCACTTGGGATCATTATCCCGTACACTACACGGGCCAAAGTCCTTGTCCAGAGACTGTGGGCAAAGAAGAGAAATTGGGATGACCCGAACCTCCCTCCTGACATTCTCCAGGCCTGGTCCAGCTGGGAGAGAGAACTCCCTGAGCTGGCCAACATCTCCATCCCTCGAATCTATGCACCATTGGAGCTTGCTACCGAGAACACAGAGTACACTCTCCACGTCTTCTGTGACTCCTCTGAGCATGCATACGGTTCAGTGGCATACCTCACCACAAGAAGTGATGACACTGTCCACGTCTCTTTCGTCATGGCAAGGTCCAGGGTGGCCCCAAAACGCCAGCAGTCAGTGCCACGGTTGGAGCTTTGCGCAGCGCTGACGGGAGCCCAGTTGTCCTCCCTCATTCACAAAGAGCTCACGTTGTGTATTGCCCAGACCTTCTTATGGACTGACTCCACGACAGTTCTCACCTGGCTGACATCCCAGTCGTGTAGGTTCAAGGTCTTTGTGGGAACCCGGGTTTCTGAAATCCAGGAATTAACTGCCACACACACTTGGAGGTATGTGGATACCGCCAACAATCCGGCTGGCGATCATACACGTGGCAAGACTGTAGCTGAGCTGGCTGCATCAAGTCGTTGGATCCAGGGACCTGCATTTCTTCGCTGTCCACCAGATGAATGGCCATCATGTCCTAACATCACAGAGCCAGAAGATAGTAGCGAGCTAAAGCAGAGTGTTTTTTGTGCTCTCACGCAGATAAGCTCAACAGTCAAGATACCAGATCCCACCCAATTCAGTAGCTGGAGAGAGCTGGTCAAAGCTACACAGCAGTCTCTTCACGGGGCGGCAGCCGACCCTGCTTCACCTCTGGCCGACCTTCGAGATGCAGAAGTCCACCTGCTGAAGACCAGCCAAGCAGACTGCTTCTCTGAAGAAGTCAGATGCCTTGGAGCCGGCAAGTCTGTGCCCCCTAGCAGCAGGCTGAGTACGCTCGCTCCAGAGTTAGACACCACAATAGGTCTTATACGGGTTGGAGGACGCCTGCGCCGTTTAGGCGGCTGTAGCCCTACTGATATTCACCCAATAGTGTTGGATCCACATCACACAGTCACCACACTTCTCATTAAAGAGATAGATGCTCGACTTCACCACCCGGGGCCTGATAGGGTGTTTGCTGAGCTGAGGCGGTACTACTGGATTCTGTGAGGAAGGCAGGCTATTAAAAAGTGTCAGAGAGCGTGCGCCGGTTGTATGAAGTGGAGAGGGAAGCCAGTGGTGCCGAGGATGGCAGACCTGCCCTCAGCCCGTCTGCGGCTGCTCAAGCCCCCATTCTTCTCAACGGGTGTGGACTGCTTCGGGCCATACATGGTCAAGGCCGGGAGGCGAAGTGAAAAGCGCTGGGGGATCATTTTTAAATGTCTCACAACACGATGTATTCATCTGGATTTGCTCACCAGCCTTGACACAGACGCTTTCCTTCTGGCACTGAGACGGTTCATCGCACGGAGAGGCACCCCCTTTGAGGTCCTCTCTGACCAGGGGACTAACTTCCGAGGGGCAGATAAGGAGCTGAAGGAGGCCTTTACAGCGATGGAGTCACAGCTACAGGAACGGCTTGCAGAAAAACAGATTAAGTTCCATTTTAACCCACCAGCATCTCCCCACTTTGGTGGTGTCTGGGAGCGTGAGATTCAGTCAGTAAAAAAATCCCTACAGGTGGTTGTAGGTGCACAAGCGCTCCAAGAGGAGGTCCTGCTCACACTCCTCATCGAGGTGGAAGGCATCCTCAATGCCAAGCCTTTAGGATATGTATCCTCGGATGTGGCTGATCCAGACCCAGTGACACCCAGCATGTTGTTGATGGGGCGGCAGGATGCCTCTCTCCCACAAGTCGTCTATGCTCCTGATACCCTTACCAGGAGGTGCTGGCGTCATTGCCAGATGATGGCCGACCACTTCTGGACACGGTTCATCAGGAATTACTTACCCTCTCTTCAAACCCGCCAGAGATGGCGCCATCAAACAGATCATCTCCTCCTGGATACAGTTGTGATGATCGTTGATCCTCAGCTTCCACGTGCTCACTGGCCCATGGGGAAGGTGGTGAAGCTGAATGAAAGTGACGACGGATGTATACAGTACGTACAGCTGAAGTCAGAGTTGGTGAGAAGACTTACCTGAGACCAGTGGCACGGCTGGTCCAGCTGTCCGCTCTTCCTGAAGATAATCCTGGTTAAAGGACTGTTGTGTGAATTTATGTTTGTTTCAAAATAGCCATGCTATTTAGGGGGCGGCTGTTATAAATTCCCCTAGTTACTCACGAAAGGACCCTTATTAATTCATTTGTTGATATAATGTTGATTAAATTGAGGAATGGTTCAGTAATTTAGTCAGGCATTAAAGTTGCGCCTGTTTTGAGTTAGGCAGCTTACAGGGCGGCTATGTTAGACTGGAGGGGGGTCCCGAGTGTGAAAAAAAAAGACTGTTCGTAAAACAATGTACGTGTTGACTGACCTGCTGCTGACAGTTCATAAAAGGTTAAACGTCAAAACGGTGTCCTTATTCCCTAACCGGAATACGCTCACGGGTGAAGAGTCCCAGCCCAACACATATCCACACGGTTCTTCAATACTCGTTATTACTTATCAAAGATGGTAGAAAATAATAAAAAAAAAACTTTAAAACTCTTTTAAAGGTCGTTACTTTTCTATTTTATCACATATTTGGCTTTTGGTTTTGTTTAAGGACTGAACAGACCACGTAGCCTTCATGTCCTGCAGATGAAACTAAAGGCTTCAGGACACGCATGCATGATGCATTTGTGTTTCTGACTAAACAATTTTTATTTTCTGGTCACAACGTTGCCCTGATCAGAGCAAATAACGTTATATTTCACAATATCTCGCAGATTAGTCATCAAAGGATCTAGAGGCAGGATTAAGAAATGAGACTCACGACTGGCACTGCAGGTAATTGCAACCACCAGCCAAGTTCTTCGTAGTTCCACTTTTTAGTGTCTTTCAGTTGATCTGGATCGTTTGCTGATGGCAGAAGAATCCTTAACTATCACTTACAGTGTTTGAATTCACTGCGACTGTTTCCACAGCCTGTTCAAGGCAACGGAGAGAGACGTGGGTGGGCTTGTTCTTTTTGTTTTTTAATGCTTCATCAGCCATTAGCATTAAAAAACTGGACATGCATGTTTATTCCTTTCACAGTTCCTTCCCTTTAGTCCCTTTAACTCACAGCAACTTCAAAGCTGTCTCTGTTAGCATTACAACGTTACGCGGTGCGTCATTTTCGGCAGCATAGACACGTGAAATAAAGTGTCCTATATTCCTCCCCAACACGAACATCAGTGGACAGACAGCAGCACCGTCCACTTTGTCACACACAGCAGAAATCTTTGTAAAATAAATATCCACGATTTTCTCATTCACTTATTACCACAATGAAAGTTTTCCACTGCTGTACCAACAACCACGGAATGCAACAGTCCTCCATATTTACTCCAAAAAAATAGTCCATTTCTCATCTGTTCTAATTCCATATGTACAGATAAGTTCCCTAAGCAATGGCGGATGGTTGACTTTTGTTTGGCTGAATTAGTCTATATACCAATATTTTTGTCCCAAAGTGAGAGTGAATGTTTCGTCACTGTCAAATATGACACGTCAGAAGTAGTTTTATTTTAACCGGCAGGATGAAAGAATGCTCAGCTGTTCAAAGAACGATAAAATGTAAAAAATAAAATAAATATGAAAAAATAAATACTGTATAAAAACCCACAGATGCAAATAAGAAACATTACAAAAGAATAAAATATAACTAACCTTTGTAGTGGCAGCATTTATATAAACAGAAAAATACAAAGAAAAAACAATCAAACATTAAACTACATATATATGTATATATATATATATATATATATATATATATATATATATATATATATATATATGTGTTAAAGAACATAACTAAAATGCCATTTCTCCATGAGATAGTTGACCCACATCTGTCCCTCATCAGCAGGTCAGCTTTTACCTCCAGAGCCTCCGCCCCCCATTGCAACCCCACCTCCACCTTTTTGGAACCCACCAACGATGCCCAGTATGACTCATCTGAACTGCAGCATTCCCGACAGCGTTCCCAGTCGCAAGTCAGCAACAGGTGAGCGACGAGCAGGTGGTGGGACGGTCTCAGCTGAGGGAAGCTGGTCCCCCCCAACGTTCTTCTGTATAAATGTTTGAGCTTTTTCTTTGTATTAACTCTGGTTTTAAACAGTGATTCGTCTTATTGCTCAGGTGTGCAAGTATACCCAACTGCAGAGGCGTGTCATGAAAATGGGCGTGGTTTGCTGTGAAAATGGGCGTAGTTTACTAATGTGGGTGGGTGGTCGTTAAGGTTAGGGGAGGGGTTAGGGTTAGGGTTAGGTTCCACTCACTCCAGCGGTGGGCGTGGTTTGTAAAGGGGCGTGGTTTGTAGTGGCTCCGGCTGCAGCTAGGTGCTACTCCAGGTGTGTGAACTTTCTCCAGAACTGAGAACTGTGATGCCCATCCATTAAAAAGAAAGTCACTCGTACTAATATTTAGCTGGACTCTTTGATTACAGCCGCATTGTCTGTGGCATCGTCTCGATCTAGCACGTGCACAAATACAACCATAGGTACCCGAGCCCCTGCTCGTTTTTCCCTCCTAAAAACAAAGTGGTCTTTTAAGCTCATGTTTAACCCTTTATCACCGGAGCTGTCGCCGGTGACATGCCTTCTTTAAATTACCGCAACTCTTCAACCACTTCTGCTGTCGATGGAATTCCAATCGATTCTGAAAGCAGAGAGTCTCACTTTGCACCGATTTAGCTACAGTACTTACCATTAGACCCAGCTGTCTCTGGCTATGTCCAAATTCAAGAGCTAGGTCTCTCGAAAGACATGTCCTACCTGGCCTATGTAGACCGGGTCCTCCTGAAGGTCCATTTATGGTCCCTTACGTACTTAAATGGCGACGTCTGTTTCACGCGTCACCCTGCATGGCTGCCTTCACACTTCTATGCATCT
Source organism: Atherinomorus stipes (assembly GCA_023101725.1). Lineage (NCBI taxonomy): Eukaryota > Metazoa > Chordata > Actinopteri > Atheriniformes > Atherinidae > Atherinomorus > Atherinomorus stipes. The sequence continues at coordinate 93,411 of JALJCO010012070.1, read as the reverse complement.
TCTTCGTTCCCATGGTTCATAAACCAGTTTGTCCGTTAGGTAGCAGAGCTGCCTGTCCCTGTGTCCTGGCGATGTGATGTCATAGATACTGTGTGAGTGTGTTTTCGGACACACTTGCACAGCCTCTCCTCAAAAGCTCCATCCATGTCAACAGATGCTCCCTGTTTGTTTGCCGTCTTCTTTCTCAGGTGCTTTTACTGGGCTATTCGTCCGGTTCCTGTTCTTCTTCTCTGTTTTTTTCCTGCGTATCAGCTACACAGCTCAGCACTGACCACACGGTTTCCGGCTGCTTCATCTACTACATCAAGTGACGGACCAACAAGCCCCTCAAAAATATACCAAATTGCGTGCATAACCAACACAGACGACGGACGAAACTGTCTGTCCGTCTGCTTATCCGTCTTCTGCGCGAGCATGAATGGGCCTTTAGACCGCAGAAGGCGGAAGTGACAGGCTGTTAAGTTTGGACGGTCTAGCCTCCTTGGCATATCTATCGTTGCCTAGCAACTGTGACAGCGCTAAACTGCGCAGTAAATATCAGCCTTACCATTGTTCTGCTCATTTTAGAGAGTTAAAGCAGCTTTACCGGCGGCAGCGACATTTTAAATTACTCTGGTTGAGAGAAAATCAAATCCAGGTGAATTTGTTCTGTAAAATTTACAAGATTTCAAGAGTCTCATGTTAACTTAGCTAAATTCATGGACAATATCAAATGAAAGACTAATATTCATGCGTACAGAATAATAAAGTCATATAATAAATAAAATGAAAATGGATGGATGAAGCCTACACCGGACCGTCCTTAAAAATTTGTGAAAAGAAGGCCACATTTGTAGGCTGCATTTGAAGGAGCCTTCGAATCTGGACAGCCTTGGTCGCATCACTGTGATGTAAATAGTCTTCAAATCCAGCCTTGGAAGGACGTAGCCCTCAAATTTGGACACAACCTTTGTGCTGTGGTGAGTTTTGCAGCAGGGAAAAGTAGGATCGGGGGAGATACGCTGGATAACTGCACTAGCAAGTAGTGAGTGTTTAGTGGTGTTTTAGGAGGTGTTTAGTTATATCTTTATGTATAGAGTATTTGAATTGTTATACAAAAGAAGTATTAGGGTTTTTAGTTTTGAGTTTGGAAGTTTGTACCTTTTTTTTTTTTTTTTTTTTACAACATAGAAGCTTTTCTATGTTTACAGTATTGGTGTCAAGTGTTGATGAAATAACAATATCCAGGCGTTCCTGGTGTCCAACGCCCTCTCACCATGGACACACAAGCACCCAGAGATATATTTAGTCAGCCCTCCCACTCTCTGACCAATCAGTGGGCCTAGTGATATTTTCCTGTTGTGACGGGAAAAAGACCCCAAGAAGCAAATAAGCAATCTGAAGAAAAGAAAAAACGATCTGTAATGAGAGGAAAAGCTCGCTGTTAGAAGTAAGGCGGCTGGCTTGGAATCAAAAAGTCTCGCTGAAGAGAAAATATCAGCTGAAAGAAAAGAAAAGGCTAGCTGTAAGACGTGTGTGACACAGTGTTGTTTTCTTTGATAATGAATTCTCTAGAAATAAGTCTGTTTCGTTGCTTTTTGTAACTGCAGCTGTATCGCGTGTCTTCCAAACCTCAGTGTTAAATGTGAATAATCTCATATCAGGTGATAACATACATAAAGTTGACTTGGTGGACTTGGTCCTGGACTACAGGCTCACTCAAAACCAGATCAGATTGTCAATGAAAATCAATCATCTACGTAATCTGATCTGATTGTTACGTTAACAACTATATTATGCATTTTAATTAATAAATAATCACCAAGAAATTTTGGCTTGCATGTGATTCTACTGCCCTTTAAGTTCTCAGAGCCCAGGTCCGTTTAAAACCTTGTGCACGTCCTTGGTCTCGGTAAGCTTCTGCAATGTCGCAAGATTAATTTCCGTCCAGAGTGGCGTTCATTTTTTTTTTGTGTGTGTGTGTGTGTTGAGCTTTGCATGGCATGATGCATCACTTCGTCCCCCTCTCTTCTTACCCCGATGCTCCCATCACCCTCAGTCTGGACTCATCAGACCACATGACCTTCCATTGCTCTGGAGTCCAATCTTCATCCTCGCTAGCAAACTGGAGCTTATTTTTCTGATTATCATCACTAATTAGTGGTTTTCTAGTGGCTACACAACAGTTCAGTCCAAATCCCTCGAGTCCTTTTATATTGTCATATGGAAATGTTCTTACTTCCACTAGTAAGCATAACTAGCCTTGAGTTCTACTGGTCTGGGTTTTTACCGTCTGATGTCACTAAACTTTTCAGTGATCTGATCACCATCATTCAGGATGTTTTTCTGACCTCATTTATTCCTGGAAGACGATGGTTCGCCTCTATCCCACCAGTTTTTAACAATGCGTTGGATAGTTCTGAACCCAGTTTTAGTAGTTTCTGCATCTCCTTAGATGTTTTTTCTGCTTGATGGCAAAAATTTGACACACTTCTTAAACAGACTAGCATCTTTTCCACAAACACAGGATGTGTCTTCACACATGGTTGAAGAAATGAGACAAAACTGCATCAGTTTGGTTTAACTAACTTTTTGCCAGCTGAAACATCATCTTCCATGCAGGAATCATCCAATGGGAGCCTCTTACCTATTTCCTCAGTTAAATCCAGGTGCTGGCCTTTTTATTTTGGGGCTGGCAGTGTTTCATAGAGGATTTTGATCAAGGAGTTCCTTTTCCTGTGAATGCTTAAAGCTAAAGTAACCAGTTGTTCATTTTATCCTCTGTAATAAAAAAAATTTACCTGCTAAGGAGGCTACTAAAGAGGATTCAACAACTTTGATTGGTCAGGGTTTTTTTTTAGTGGTACTACTGTATATCCAACCAATCATTTGCTGTCACACAGGAGAACTTTAGGTAAGTTTTGAACTTCAATGTCTTTAAAATGATGGTGGCAAAAACAAACAATTTCACAATACAAACTTCTATCACCATCTTTATTGGATTTGTATCATGTGCAGTGGGAAACGTCACTGGTGACTGGTTGTAAGATCAGCTGGTTCCTCCTGCGTGGAGTTTCCATTGTGGGTTTTCTCCAGTTTCCCCAGATTCCTCCCACAGTCCAAAATCATGATGTCAGGCTATCTGCTGGTTCTGATATCCTGAGAGGTTGTTCCCTCTCTCTGAGGATGAGTCTGGGCCTCAGAGAGAGGATGATGAAATGTGGCTGACCCTGGAAAAGGGGACTACAAGGTGCAAACACAGCAAAGTGCGTCCGGTTCTTCTTATTGAGGCTTAATGATGCACCACATGTAGCCACGTCTTGTTTTTCAGTGTTTTTCTGCTGTTACTTGTTTAGCTGCTGAGCCTGTAACCACTCATCAGCTACAAACCACTGAATCCGAACACTATCCACACAGAGACCTGTTTATGTGATTCTCCTACAGTTGGGAAATTTCGTCCACACAGAACCAACACTGGTTAAACTGGTCAGAAGGCAAACTGATTACAGGAAGAAGAACGTGGTCAGAGATGCTTTTAGCGATCAGGAGAGCTGACTGTAACCTACATCGTATTGGTTAGTTTCAATGTAAGTTACAGTAGGAGAGCGAGCTTTAGCTGTTGCAAACTGGGTTTGATGTCTTCAGAAAATTAAAGATGTCATAACCTAGTGTTTTACTTGCATAATCCTTCTTAAATTATCTTCAAATGAATTTTTTATTCTAGTTGGGTGGGAGGGGAAATTTAATGAGCTCATTTTGAGCTCAGTTAGAGCTGTCTGTAAGCGCGTTCACGAGGCAAACGTCAAAGCCAAAACAAAGTTTTATCAGGACAGAGCAGGTGAAGGAAATGATGTCCCAACAGAGAAAAACGAGATAAAAACGTAACGGTACGGTTGATAGAGAGGATCCGCGAGTAAAAGGGCTGGACTCTGATGAATATAAGGAGCGGACGTCTGACGTGAAGTTAACCAAACAGCAACAACAGTGTTAGCTTTTGTAGCTACATTAGCAGCTTGTCAACATTCGTCTACCATCGTTTACTGGCATCTTACACAAAAGATAATAACTTACACAAGCAGCAACACTCAGTGGCGGATTTAGCAATTTGGGGGCCCAATGCGAACTTAGCTAGGGGGCCCTTCAAATCTGGACCTGTCAATAGGAAACTTAGACTAAATAAAGAGTAGAATGTGAGAAATAAGTTTCGTATATAGCACCAGAATATGTCAAAATGCAATTTTTCTGATCTATTTCTCTTCAAAGTCACCTACCAACTCCATTGTAGTGCTACTGTAGAGCAAAAACATTTAATTGAGATGCCATATTTTATGCCAGCCGTGAAATATCAGTATACATCCGTGCTTGTGAAAGCTTGACTTTCTCCCACGTATGAACATGTATCTGAGAGACATAGGAAAAATGCAGTCAGCCGATGTCACCTGAAAACATCTGCAGGGACACCATATGGATCTCATCCGATAAAATATATGTTCCCCACCCTTTAAAAAATAGAGGTACGAAACAGGAACATTTCTGTACCTGTAGGTACATTTTTTTACAAATGTTCTCTTAAAAGTACAATATTGGTCTTTTTGAGGCCAGAAGTGTACCTTTAAACTATGAAAAAGGGTCCAAAGTGATATAAAGTACAAATTTGTACCACTTCAACCCTAAAGGTACCTGCAGCATTGAAAAATGTGCGTAGCTTGTACAATAATTATAATTAGCAGTACTTCTAAGCGGTAGTATAATCATAGTTATTATATTATGATTTTCATAATAATCATAGTGCTCATAGTAATAATGTATTATTATATTATTTGTGTTTGGCTTAATATCTATATAATAATTATTCATTTATTAGCATCTTTGATTGTTGTTATAATCTCTATTTTATTTACTTTTATTCATAATTTTTAATTGGTGTAATTGTACTTTAACTGGTTGATAAGGTACAAAAATGGACCAGGACCGAAGGGTACAGAAATGTCTTTCAAACAGGAACACCCCCAGCGAGAAGCGTTTGTACCCTTTTAAGTACAAACTGGTACCTCTATTTTTGAGTGTGCATTGTTTGTTTTCAGCTCTCTGGGATTAAAATCATAAATACCCACAACCTGCTTTTACCTCAGCCTCACTTTAGCTCTGCCACAGCGTGATCTGCTCTGAGTTCGGTACTCAGTAAGGTGGAATGTGCAAGTGGCATCACCATCTGGAAGGCACAAATGTAACTGGCCAAACCTTCCATGGCGCCATCCGTAGGTGCCTGAAGTAACGATAGACCGATACATCGGCCAACCGATATTTTAGGCTGGTGTTTGCATTTTTTGCTGGTATCCGTATCGGGCTACATTGGGTGTGTTGGCCGATACCACCACTCGGCATAATTTACAGACTGTTTTTTAATAGGCCTATATATATATATATATATATATATATATATATGTATATATGTATATATATATATATATTTTTTATACATATATATTAATTACAAGGTTAATGTTTCTATTTAATTTCTATTTAGTTTCGTTTTGTTTATTTTATTTATTTATTTGTTCTTTTTTATATTAAAGAGTTGTAAAATTACTTTTCATTGTATCCTTCATCATATTAATTTGGGAGTCAAATACAGTATCGACCCCAAATATCGCCAGGTTGTATCGGCCATTGGCTGAAGCTGATGACGAAAGTATTGGCATCGGTATCGGCCCTAAAAATTCTGTATCAGTCGATCCCTAGTCTGAAGAGCTGACTTGACGCTTGGTGGGCAGTTTGTTTGCCATGTAGCAGCTTTTGTGAACTCTACATGATCATTTACAGTCGTTCCTCTGGTGACACGGATGTTACCAGGAAGTTGAAATATTATACGACTACAAGCTGTGCTCCACAGCTGAGCAGTTTATCTCATATATAAAACATGACATAAATCTCTTTAGATCATATTTATGCACCAAAGCTGAGCAGGTTTTTATCATCAGCTCAGGTTTATAATGAGACGATTGTCCTCCAGTGATTCAGACAGAATGTGTGATGGAGGAAGAGATTAGGACAGAAAAGAGAAGAAAAGCTGCTACATTCACTCTGAAGAGATGGTGTGCTAGAAATATCAGCAGATATCTTGAGTATGAACGTGACCCAGTATGCTGTGATTGTACTTTAAACATGGCTGCCATGTGTTTGTTGTTCTCCGTACCCCCAGACATGCCCTCCTCCTCCTTGCCCCTGCTGGTGCTCTACATCATCCTGGGAGTGGCGGTGGGCGGCCTGGTGCTCTGCTGGTGCTGCTGGTCACCCGGCTGGTTTCTGTGGCGCGTCAGCGTCTGTCGCTTCGTACCTTGCTGCAACTCGGCCTGCGCCTCCTGCCAGCTGTGTGCTCGCAGCTGCTCCCACAGCAAGGAGCACCGGCTGGCCAAGGTCAGCCCTCACACGCCGGTCAACAGGACGCCGACGGGCACGGAGGAGAACGTTCCCACGGTGGCCGTGTAGAGCAGAGTCCCGGTCCAGATGAACAGACAGGCCTACGGATGTGGTCCAGGAAAGAGGCAGATGTTCACAGAAAACACTGATTTAGTTGTTGAGAAAAATGGCGGCACTTCCAGTTTTCCCTCAAATTATTTTAAGCAGCGAGTCAAACGGGAGGTTCAGTTATCTCTCCGATAACATGAGACATCGTCCAGGATGTTGTCCAGTGCACACGCACGACTCCTCATTCCACATTCTCATTTACTCTTTTCTCATCCCTCATCCCTCATTACACACTCTCTGTTCCTCTTTTCTCATTCCTCATCCCTCATTCCACATTCTCATTTACTCTTTTCTCATCCCTCATCCCTCATTACACACTCTCTGTTCCTCTTTTCTCATTCCTCATCCCTCATTCCACATTCTCTGTTCCTCTTTTCTCATTCCTCACCCCTCATTCCACATTCTAATTTACTCTTTTCTCATTCCTCATCCCTCATTCCACATTCTCTGTTCCTCTTTTCTCATTCCTCACCCCTCATTCCACATTCTCTGTTCATCTTTTCTCATTCCTCATCCCTCATTCCACATTCTAATTTACTCTTTTCTCATTCCTTATGCCTCATTCCACATTCTTTGTTCCTCTTTTCTCATTCCTCATCCCTCATTCCACATTCTCTGTTCCTCTTTTCTCATTGCTCATCCCTCATTCCACATTATCTATTCCTCTCTTCTCATTCCTCATCCCTCATTCCACATTCTCTGTTCCTCTTTTCTCATTGCTCATCCCTCATTCCACATTATCTATTCCTCTCTTCTCATTCCTCATCCCTCATTCCACATTCTCTGTTCATCTTTTCATATTCCTCATCCCTCATTTCACATTCTGTTATTCTTTTCTCATTCCTCATTTCACATTCTCTTTTACTCTTTTCTCATTCCTCATCCTTCATTCCACATCCTCTGTTCATCTTTTCTAATTTCTTATCCCTCATTCCACATCCTCTGTTCCTCTTTTCTCATTCCTCATCCCTTATTCCACATTCTCTATTCCTCTCTTCTCATTCCTCATCCCTCATTCCACATTCTTTCTTCATCTTTTCTCATTCCTCATTCTTCATTCCACATTCTCTGTTACTCTTTTCTCATTCCTCATCCCTCATTCCACACTCTTGGTTCCTCATTTCTCATTCCGTATTCCTCATTCCACATTCTCTATTCCTTTTTTCTTATTTCTCATCCCTAATTCCGTACTCCACATTCCTTATTCGTCATCCCCCATCCTCAATACTCACCTCTTATTCCTTAATCTTGTTTCCTCATTTCTCATTCCGTATTCCTCATTCTATATGCCTTTTTCCTTATTCCACATCCCCAATTGTGATTTATTCTTCCTCATTGATCTTTATTCCTTATTCCTCACCTCTCATTCCTTTTTACTCATTCCTGATTCCTTACCTTATCCCTCATTCCCTATTCCTCATTTCTCATTCCTTATTCTTTATCCTTATGTGTCATATTTCTCATTCCTAATTCCCTATCTTTAAACCTTACCTCTCATTCATCCTCCCTGGTTCCTTATTCTTCATTTCTTATTCCTTATCCCTTGTTTTCGGTTCCGCACTCCCCACATTTCATTCATCCTCCTTCCTTGTTCTTTATTTCCTATCTTCAGTCCTCCTTCCTCACCTCACATTCTTCATCCCGTATTTCTTATTCCTATTTTATCCACATGTGAAAATGAGATTGTCTCTTTGGATGTCAGTGGGACAACAGTCTGTCTTGAAACTTGAATATCAGATTAGTCATGAGTTCATCTTTAACTTATTGTGTCTGATACTTCGACTAAACCACTAAATCCACCTGATATCACCCAGAGAGGTGGAGAGGAGCTTTTCATGCCCCCACCATCCTAAAATATCAGACCTGCAGGACACAGCTGAACGTGCTGCAGATCCTTTAGAGGAAATTTAGAAGTGGACAATGCCGACTAAAAGCACAGTTTCTGTCCACGCTTCCATCCTCTCTGCAGTCCAGGACTCAGCGTCTGGTTCTGTGTTGTGGTTAAACTGTGGTTAAGTTGAAAGTTTGGGTGAAAGCAGGGTACATTTTGACTGTGGATTGTCTCTAAATATTAATGTGAAGGCTTTTCGTCCACAGACTGCCGAAGTTAACGAAGACTGTGAAGCTGATGTGGGGCCAGTGTTTCCTGTCTTATAAACATGGTGTTGTAGAAGTAGTGATTTAGTGAAGCAGTGAGTTTGCAGTCTGCAGCATTCTGTGGAAACATCCAGAGTGTCTCAGCTGGTGACAACAGCTGCTCTCAGTGGGAGAAATTCTTTCCAACTATAACCTCTCCTCCAGACGTTCCCTGTTGTTGCTCCTATTAACCAAGTCTGGACGAAGTCGTCCAGTTTCCTCAAGTCACCGTAGAGAAAGTTTTGTTGTAATTATGTATAAAATGCTTGCATGCTCTGAAGTGGGTGCAATAAAGATAATAGAAAAAGCATCATCTGTTTCCAATTGAACAGTTAATGGTCCACACACACGCTCACACAGAGCTGTTTCTGCACAAACATTGTCTCCTGAAGGACATTTCAACATGTGGGAGGGTCCAGGATCAAGCCACCAATCTTCCCACTAGAACAGGGGTGTCCAGCTCCGGTCCTTGGGCACCACGATCCTGCAGGTTTTCCCTGTCTCCCTGCTCCAAATTATGCTGATGCAAGGAGGCATGGAAAACCGGCAGGACAGCGGGCCTCGAGGACCGACTTTGGACACCCCTGTACTAGAAGATAGAGGTGGGCGGATCGATACCAATATCGATATTATCGATACCAACGCTGGTATTGATATTGAACGATACTCTTGTAAAAAGATCGATACTCAAGCTTTTTTCCCCTCTCCCACACCCACTGACTGCTGCGCAAATGGATTAATCAAAGTCTGGGGTAGCGATGCGCTGTCACAAGCAGGGAGCAGCACTCTCCCCCCTCGTCTGTTGTTGTCAGCGGCGCCAGCCAAACAGCCATGTAGGTTGACTCAGCACGGCACGCACTCAGCGCTCTCCTCGAGTTGACACGTCGCAGTACAGAGAGACACCGGAGAATCAAAATGACGAAGAGAAGCGCTGTTTTGCTTTATTTTATGCAGAAAATGGAACGACAGCGAGCTGTATAGATTGCATACTGATTACATACACGTACTATAGCCCGTTATTATTTCCCGATTCCCCCAGAGCTGAGTTTGGCGAGATTCCGTCCTAGGTCTTTTTGGATCCTTTGGATCTATGAAGCTTAAATATGAAAAAGTATTGGTATTGGTATCGATATCGGCGATACTGGCCCTGTATTTACTTGGTATCGGATCGATACCAAAATTCCTGGTATCCCCCACCTCTACTAGAAGATGATCAGCTTCCCCCAACGGGCCTCAGCATCAAGCTTTGATAGTAGGGATGTTCAATATTGGCTTTTTACTGATATTCAATATTGTCCAACTCTTAATTTCTGATATCAAATATCAACCAATACCGATATATGCAGACAATGTGAGGTTGTATCAAATTTTGAGAGATAAAACTGTGTTCTGCTCAGAGATCAAAGATCCCAAAATAACCTTAACTCAGCCAGAGAAGTTCATTTTGGACGTTAATTCTTTCATTATTTGTACCGCTTATCCAGTTCAGGGTCGCTGGAGACTAAAGCTTGTCCCGTTCACCACGAGAAGCAAGAACTTTGTCCTTGCTCGTGAGGCTCCAAGAACAAGAAAAAAGTTTGTTTTCGTCAAGTTATTTCATACTCCACAAGAAGCTCTGCAACCGGGCACGCGCGCGCGCGGGGGGGGGGGGGGGGCAACTATGTCCACTCAGTTATTATACATTTACAATAAACTTTGTCCGTGGCATGGTGGAGTTGCGCACACGGTGGTGCCCATGTATTTAAATGCCTCGTGTGTGGTTTACATTTTCGTACTTTCTCACCACCTCGATCAGCTGTTTGTTAAAAATATCCGTTCATCGTTGTATCTGTGGAAATGGAGGTGACAACTCTCTGCTTCAAGCGTCTGTGTTAACCCCGACTGCATCAAATGTCTGACCAATCACTCAATATTCTCGGAGCTCCACAAGAAGAAAGTTCTGCTTGGCCGAGGGGTCAAGAACAAGCCGCAAGCCGTCCTCAAACACGAGAACAAAATGACGTCATTTTGTTCTCGTGGCCCCTTCTGTTTCTGCATTAAAAATTTTTACTTTTTTTTTAAAGTAATTCTATTGAACAAAAAAGTTGCAATAATACGCCATTCACTGAATAGAAGTTTGTATACACTGAATATTTTCTAATGTCCTTGCTCATAAAGTACCTATTGTAGCGAACAAATGAAATAATGCCAGGATCAGACTACGCGATTTTTTTCATCGTTCACGACGGTATTTATGTTAGATTAACAGACGTGTGATAAAATCGGACGGTGTGTTGTTACTTGCGAGTGGTCACACTACAAGAATGGCACCAGACATAACTGTCCAATCATCTGGTGTCGCAAGAGAAAGCAGGAGACGGGGAGGCGGGACAAGCAGCCGTCAGTCAGTCCTGGTAACAGACACGTCGCAGGACATGTCCCATTAGGCGGACAAACCCCCAAAAGTTCTGACAGTCTTTCTGCGTTGTGGTCATGAAACATTGCAGACACAAAATCACCATATGTCACACAACATGGAGCAAAGACGCAACGTTCTGCGATCCGACAACGCAGAATCGGGGACAACGGTGTGTGTGTGTGTGTGTGTGTGTGTGGGGGGGGGGGGGGGGGTTGAACAAGCATGACAGAAATGATTTTACAAGAAAAATGATAGCTCTTACATTTTTAGAGGCTTTTTATATTTTAAGAATATTAAATGGAGCAAATGTATTGCCTGAGCTTGCGTCTGAACACAGTGAGTATGGGTTTTCTACCTGCAAATTTACTTTTATGAATATCAAATATTGCCGTGAAGATAATAAAATTAATTTTATATATTTTAGAATTGTCCAAAATGTCATTCTGTATGAGCCCAAACAATACATTCCTCCATTTCTCCTTAATGTTAAAACATATACAGTCGTCCCCAAAATTATTCATATCATCCAAGTGAAGAAAAGGCTGAATTAACCATATTAATTGAAATAACAGGAAACTAATAATCAATAAAAGTGTAAAAAATTATAATTTTGTGAAATAAATGTTGGTTTTGAATTGTGATTGGAAATGATAATTAAAAAAAAACAAAACAACAACAACAAAAACTGTCCCAGAAACATTAGAGCACCTTTCCCATAAACATGGACCAACATACCTGTGAACAGGTGCGGACGTCTGATTGGACGTTACAGAAAACACCTGATTGCAGTGATTGTCTCAAAGTGTTGCTCAAAAAAATTTTAGTTTTGGAGCCCCATCATGCTTTTTTACTTGTTTTATTTTTTATGTGTTTCTTTTTAATATTACTGTTGAACCTAATTCAAAGTCAATGTCATGATTTTCATAAAATTTCTATCTTTTATTACTTTAGTCAATTTCATCTTATTTCACTGACAACTAATTTTTCCTTTAATTTAAAGGTATGAATATTTTGAGGACGACTACAGACATTTAACCAAAAATATGCAACGTGTGGACAGGCATGGATAGATTTCTGATGAGCATGTTGATGTTTGTTTCTTTTTATGGAAAACCAGCAAGTTTTTTTTAAAGCACCGTTTTGAGCTCCGGCTCCTTCCCAGTGGAAAAGGCCATGTAGTTGGACAAATCATACCCCCCCCCGCAAACAGCATCTTGCATCGGGTTGGCACATAGCCAGAAACGTCCCTGATGTCTGCTGATAACAGATGAAGACTGCATCATCATAAACGTCCAGACTTCATGTCCATACAGAGGACATAATCCAGTTTGTCCAGACTGATGCTGTATGATGGACTCACGAGTCCACCAGGCAAACTTCACCACGGTAACGGAGTCATAACCTTTCCTCGCTCTGCCCTCCTACGTGTTGTGTAGTCTTACCGCACACAGTCACATGACTTTTTAAGAATTCTGACTCATGTCCTGAGATGGCATGAGGCCATAAGTCGTAACACACACCGAGTGTGTGTGAGCCTCAGGTTGCCAGGCGGCAGTACGATGAAGCATGCAGAGCTCTGTCTGCTTTCTGATAACATTTCACCCGAATACAAATGATTCTGCACGTCAGAAACACACACACACACACACATATCAAGCAGTGGACATCAGCTCAGTCCACACACTCAAGTGTTGCTTTTTTGTTTAGGTGGAAAGCAAAAAACCTGGAATAACCTCATGATGCCTTGAATTAAAGCCATCAAATACAACATATTCTGCTTTTGACATGATGAGAAAAAGCCCATCCCACATCACTGTTGTTCCACCTCCACGTCAGTCACAGCACTGCTGAAACGTCTGAGAAGGAGCTTTCTGTGTGGGGTTTAAAGCCGAGTTCACAGCTCACTCCAGGATGTAGTCACATCCCTGACGACAGCCGGTATCCACTGGCAACCTTTCAAGCCTAATCCCTGTTTGTACCAGAGGCAGAAAAAAAACATTCCCACCCTTTTGTCATTTTAATTTGACTTTCTGTAATTGACCCTCTAACCTCTTGTTAAACTGGCAACTTTAGCGTTTGGGGGGGGGTGTGTTTGGTTGTTTGCAACCCATTTCTAAAGGTTTCTCTAATGTTAGAAAAGATTTTCAACCTTTTAAAGCAAAGAAAGGAGCAGGAAAATCAGAGGGGGTTTCTCTGTATGCAGATCAGAGGACATAATGCGAGCTGACATCATCCCCGTTTTCCTGCAAACACAAAGTACGGATCTGTTAGCTGCTGTTACTATAACACAGCTTCAATTACTCCATTTAATTCAGTGTCAGCTCAGTTTTATTTAAACCCATTTACTAACAAACAGGGATGCTGTGTAAAATGTCAACTAAATAAGAATATACTGATTTTTTAACTTCATCAACTCATATTTTATTCCCAAGAGAACATACACAACATATCAGATGCTGAAAGTAACACATTTCACCATCTCATGGAAAATATTAACTCATTTTGAATCTGATGGCAGCGACACGGAACAGAGGCAGCAATAAAAACAATAAATCAGTTAAACACAAACCTGTTCAGACCAGGAGAATGTAATTCCCCGGTCCTGCATACCTGGGATGGGGGGGGGGGGGGAGGACATTCAAGAGGAGACCTCCAGCAGGACCAGGATCAGAGAGAGGACAGACACACGTACCAGGTCTGGGATGCCCACCACGACAAAACATAAGAAACAGAAAGTAGGACAGTGAAAGTGTTGGTATGCAGGATGAGGACTGCATCATGGGAGGTCGTGACTCATCACCAACTTCATCACGGAGGAAAGTTTTTCATCTGATCCTAAAAGCAGACGGAGTTTCTGTCAAATTCGTTCGGTTTTATCATGTTTGGTTAAATAATGTTATTAGAGACTTCCGGTTGGAACACCACCATGACGGCCGCATAGCGAGAGAGCTCCCGACTGAAACCGAGCAATTAAGAGAAATTTCCCCATACAAACCAAGATAATCATCCCACAAAGACGTAGAGAAGGGGAAGAGATGTCATTATACCACTGTAAGCAATAAACGTCGTCCGAAGACAGGTGGGTGGAAAAGACGAGGAGTAGCGACACTAGCAGCTAACAGGCTAGCAAGCAAACAACGTGAAGAAATGGCCGACTTGGATCTGATTCTGCAAGAATTAAGAGGGTTTCGCCAAGAAAATAAAGAACAGTTAGAGACTATAAAAGAAGAAATTGCAAAAGTGAATACCAGATTGGATGAGGCAGAAGGAAGAATCCAGAAATCCGAAGAGAGAATCCTAAACACAGAAGAAGTCATCACCGCCATGCTAAAGCTGCATACCAAGCTGGAGGACAAGATGGTGGATCTGGAAAGTCGCTCCAGGCGCGAGAACATAAGGATTTATGGGGTACCGGAGGGGTCCGAGAAGGAGTCGACAACAATGGTCTCATTTGTGGAAAACTTACTCCGCGAGGGTCTCGAGTTAAATGATGATATGTCCGATCTGCATATCGAAAGAGCCCATCGGTCGGTGGGACCGCAGCCGCCGGCGGATGCTCCGCCGCGTTCCATCATAATCAAGTTGTTAAGCTTTAAAACTAAAGAGTCATTACTCCGTAAGGCATGGCGGGAGAGGGGTTTTACGTGGCAAGAGAACCATATAAATCTAGATCACGACTACCCACCTCTAATACTAAAAAAAAAGAAGAGAATACTCGGAGATCCGCAAAGTGCTGAAGGAAAATAAAGTTCCGTTTCAGACCCTCTTCCCTGCCAGACTACGCGTGAGACACGAAGATGGAACCAAAACCTACGATACTATAGAGGAGGCATCTGAAGACTTGCTGAGAAGAGGTTACACAGTGACAGCAATCCAACCTCCAGAAACACTCATGGAGCAGGTGCAGCAGCTGTCCTGGAGGAGAGTGGACAGACGGGCGACGAAGAGCACGTTCAAAACCGGACGGGATTTAACTTACAAGGAGAAGCTTCGAGCCTTCAGGAGATGATCATCGGCGCCTTCCGGATACGAAGGTCGTAAACCAACTGCTTGAGGACGACGGAACCAATTGAGAAATAACTTGAAGTAAGGAGGTAATTCGTGGTGGAGAACTAATAATAGACTGGCTCGTTCGGGACCGATTTGGCTTTTTTTTTCTCTCTCTTATTTTTTTCCTCCCTTTTTCGCCATGCGACCGGTGCAGGTAAGGGCCTCTCCCTCTGGACTCAACAGGGAGACTTTTCCCTTCGAGCGGTTCTTGGAAGCTCAACAGGGTCGGGTTAATAGACCCCTACATAGGAAGTCATATGGACTTATTGTGTTCAGTTTGATGTTTATTTCCATATCAGTTGTTGTTTATTCCCTGCTGGTTCTTGCAGGGAAGGGGAAATGCACCAAGTTCTTTGAGTCTGTAGAGGGAAGAATCACATAAATGAACAGTTTTTTGAAAATTGCATCATTTAATATAAATGGAGTACTTAATCCGGTCAAAAGGGGGAAAATCTTGTCAAAATTAAAGAGGGATAAAATTCAAGTTGCTTTCTTACAGGAATCACACCTGAACGATTCTGAACATGCCAAATTAAATAAATCTGGATTTAAACATGTTTACTTTTCCTCCCACGGGTCGGGGAGGCGGAGAGGAGTGGCGACTTTGATTTCCAGTGCAGTAAATTACGAACATATATCAGATTTTAAGGATAAAGAAGGTAGATTTGTCATGGTTATAGGTAAAATAGAAGGAATTGTTGTAAGTCTACTTAACGTGTATGTTCCTCCGGGCAGTGATTGGTCTTTTTATAATTATCTAGTTGATTTAATGACAACTAAAAGTCAAGGGATTTTATTATGTGGCGGAGATTTTAATATTCGATTAAATCCTAAAATTGACTCGTCAAACGGGAAATCTGACATAAAAAACATCAGCAGAAGATTAAATACTAGTATGCGTGAAGTTGGGATTATAGACGTGTGGAGAGAGATGAATCCGACGAGCAGAGACTATACTCATTATTCATCCGCTCACAAGGTTTATTCGCGTATAGATTATTTTTTTATGCTGAAAGGAGATCTTTTCAGGGTGGATAACTGTGAAATAGGACCCAGTACTATTTCAGACCATGGCCCTATTTATATGTCCCTTTATTTGAAAGACAAGAGGAAGTCCACTCTCTGGAGACTGAACTCAAATATCCTTAACAATGTAGTTATTAAAAATAAATTGAAAAGCGAAATCAGATCATATTTACAAAATAATGACAATGAGGAAGTGACCCCACCTATACTTTGGGATGCATTAAAAGCGGTGATTAGGGGTAAAATTATATCCATCTCCTCACATGAGAAAAAAATAAAAGAACAAAAACTTAGAAAATTAGAATTAGACTTGAAAAGGTTACAGACAGACCATGCAAAGTCCCCCAAAAAAGACAGTGAAGGTAAGATTATTAAACTAAAAAAAATGATAGATGAAATAAACATGCAAGAAATTCAAAGAAAACTTCTTTTTACAAAACAACAATATTATGAGGTAGGTGGAAAATCGCTGAAACTTTTGTCGTATAGATTACGAAAACAACAAGCAGAGAGAACGATTCA
Organism: Atherinomorus stipes; assembly: GCA_023101725.1. Lineage (NCBI taxonomy): Eukaryota > Metazoa > Chordata > Actinopteri > Atheriniformes > Atherinidae > Atherinomorus > Atherinomorus stipes. Next base: position 76,772 of record JALJCO010012070.1, on the reverse strand, counting down.
TAAAATCAGAAATCCAGTAACAAATGAAATAGAAACTAATCTGGAAAAAATCAAGGAGTGCTTCCAGAAATATTATAAAACGTTATATTCCCAACCACAAACAAGTGATGATAACCAGATGGATGCCTTTCTGGCTCAGATAAATCTTCCAAAGATCACTGATGAACAAAATGAAAAATTAATATCCGAAATAACAAATGAAGAAATCCAATCAGCAATCAGAAGAACAAAAGGGGGGAAGTCTCCAGGGACGGACGGTTTTCCAATTGAATGGTACAAGTCAATGCAAGAACAGTTACTTCCAACATTATCGAGAACATTTAATTGGGTTCTGCAAAATAAGAATACCCCCCCTTCATGGAGGGAGGCGACAATTTCAATCATACCCAAAGAGGGGAAAGATAAATTGGAATGTGGGAATTATCGCCCGGTAAGCCTTCTAAATAATGATTATAAATTATTCACGAATATATTATGTAAAAGAATAGAACAGATATTACCAGGATTAATTCACGAGGACCAGACTGGCTTTGTCAGAGGAAGACAGACCCAAGATAACATCAGGAAAACACTGCACGTTATGAAACAAGTCACGCAACAAAAACTGGAGACACTGATAATAAGCTTGGATGCAGAGAAAGCATTTGATTCAGTGCGGTGGGCATTTTTATATAAAGTACTTTCAAAATTTGGGTTCCACACAACAATAATTGCCACTTTTACAGCACTGTATAATAAACCAACAGCTAGAATTAAAATCAACGGAGATTTGACAGATTCATTTATTCTGGAAAGAGGAACGAGACAGGGATGCTGTGCGTCGCCGCTCCTCTTCGACTTATTCATTGAACCCATGAGTCAATGGATTAGGCAGAGGTCAGATATAAAGGGGGTAATGATGACATCCGGGGAGCAGAAATTAGCCTTGTTTGCTGACGATTTATTGATAAGTATAACACAACCTACACAGACACTCCCAAAACTGATGAGATTGATGGAGGAATTTGGCTCTATTTCAGGTTACAAAATCAATATTGATAAAACCCAGGTTTTGACATTTAACTATGATCCTCCATATTCAATTAAGTCCAGGTATACTTGGAAATGGAATGCTGAGTCAATTAAATATTTAGGTGTCTCTCTACCAAGGGACTTCTCGCAACTTTACAATATCAATTATGGCCCACTAAACTTAAAGATAAAGTCCGACATGCAGAGATGGAATGTTATTCCTTTCTTAGGTTTGAGTTCTCGGATAGAGTCAATCAGGATGAATATTCTCCCACGAATGATGTACCTTTTTCAGTGCCTACCAGTTGAAATACCATCAAAACAGTTCTTAGAATGGGACAGAATAATAGCAAGGTATTTGTGGCAAGGGAAAAGGGCTAGAATTAAATTTAAAACGCTGCAATTGAGGAAAGAAAAAGGTGGAATGGGCCTTCCCTGCCTACGGGAATATTACCATGCAGCCCAACTCAGACCTTTAATATGTTTAAGTTCACCAACATACGCTGCAGCATGGAAGAAAATAGAGGGCACAACGATTAAGGGAATCCCGATAATGGCTTTATTAGGTGATAATAAATTACAACAAAAACTGGAGATCCCAGAAGACTCTATAACAGGCAGTTTCATGAAGTCCTGGCAGGAAATAGTCAAAATTTGTAGATTAAGAGACGCATCCAAGTTCATGAGGTGGTGTGCCTATGATCTGGACTTTGCACCAAGCAAAATTGATGGCAGATTTAAGACCTGGATCTCGAAAGGCCTAACCACCTATTATTCATTTACCCAAAAAGGGACATTTAAAAGTTTTGAAACCCTCCAGAAAGAACATGGACTGGGAAAAGATGACTTCTTTAGGTACCTGCAAGTGAGGCATTATTTTAACAAAAATGCTAAAGAAGTATTAGAAAAAGGTGTACCAGAGTTCATGGAAGTATTTTTGTCTTTAACAAAGTCCAGATCTTGCAACAAAACTATCTCTAAGCTATATAAGGCCATACAGTTATCCAAACAAGAAGATACACATTACATAAAAAAGAAATGGGAAAAGGAGTTAAGGGTGATGATCACACAGGAGAACTGGGAGAAAATATGCCAACAACAATGGTTCTCAACTGGGTCAAACACATGGCGGGAGTTCTGTTGGAAAAATGTGGTAAGATTTTTTAAAACACCTGTTCAGAAACGACATCAAGGCAGCGGAGATGCTTGTTGGAGACTCTGTGGATCTAATGGAGCTAACCATTTCCACATTTTTTGGGACTGCAAGGCAATACAACCATATTGGAAAGGGGTTCAGAAGCATATAGAAAATGTATTTAATGTAGATATTCCATTTAACTGTGAAACGTTGTACTTGGGCAACCTAAGGTGTGAAAAATTGAACATGAAGGATAAAAAACTGCTAGCTATACTACTGGCAGCCAGTAAAAAATCTGTCACAAGGAAGTGGTTAAAAGTGGAACCACCTACCATTGATGAATGGATTGAAATCATCTATCGGATTTATGTCATGGAGAAGATTTCTTTTTCACTCAAAGTTGAAAAAGAAAAATTTTATGAAGTTTGGTCTAAATGGACTGAGTATGTGAAACCAGTCAGATCGGATTTCATTTGACTACATGTGATTTGTATGAATCTTCCACGCTTCTTTTTTTATTTTCTTTTTAAAGAAAATTTTTAGTGTTTGTCATGATGCACTCCCCTGTTCTGTTCTATTGTAGTTGTTCCCAACTGAAAAGATAAGTAGTCCATAAAAGAAAATCCTAGAAGGGCAGAATGGACAAAATCATCAGAATGTTCTGTATCCATCCTTATATGTACTTAAATAAGTTATGGCTGTAAGTGATGTAACAGATGGAAATTTGCCTTTCTCAATAAAAAGATAATTATAAAAAAAAAAAATAATGTTATTAGAAAAATAAGTCAAAGTCAACTTTATTGTCAAATGTGCCACATGTTAGACAAACTGTACAACACAGATGAAATTACAGTCCTCTCAAACCCACGGTATAATAAAATATAATAAACTATAAGCTAAAAATATAAAAACAGAGAAATCCGCTCGGATAGCATAGAAATACTAAAGAAGATTACAAATTTATAAATGGGTTGACAGCAGACAATAAACAAGTAAAGCAATAAAAACTGTTTCAGGTAGTCCAGCTAGTGTGGATGTCTGGAGGCTGAAGTTGGAACCGGTCCGATCTGGTCTCATCCTGACTCCTTCTTCCCATCTCACTGCATATAGAAGAGAAAAGGAAGGCTCTTTGTAGCTGTGATATCTCAGCTCAGCCCTCCGAAATTGAAAAAAAAAAAAACACCCTTGTGATTTTTTTTTTATTCGCTGGAAAGAAGTCAGAATTTTGACTTTTTTTGGAAATTGAAAAAAAAATCCTACCCGATTTTTTTTTTTTTTTTTTTTTTTTTAGGTCCTGGAGAAAATCAGAATTCTGGCTTTTTCAGATATTGAAAAAAAAAAACAAAAAAAACTTGCAATTTATCTTTTAATTTACTGGAGAAAAAAATCACAATTCAGACATTTTTTCAGAAATTGTAAAGAAAAAAATCCCCCTTTTTTGGAAAAAAAATTTTTCTTCAGTGGCCCTAATCCACTTTAATGGAAGGCCATTTCCACCACTCTGATGAAAAAAAAAACAACACGAGATAACTAAGTCATAATTATGAAATACAGCTTGTTTTTTTTGTTTGTTTGTTTTTTGTCAAAGTGGCAGAAATGGGCTTCCATACTCTTCCGTAAATTTGGATGTAACAAATTACAATAAGTTTTTAAAGGGACTTGAGGCAAGATTAAGAAACGAAACTCGCGACTGCTGCGACTGGCGCTTCAGGTAACTGCACCCGCGAGCCAAGCCGTAACGGAGCGTGCACAAACTGAAGCTATGATGTTGTTTACTAACCTTTTTCTTCGTAGTTACACTTTTTTGTGTCTTTCAGTTGATCTGGATCGTTTGCTGATGGCAGAAGAATCCAAAACTATCGCTTACAGTGTTTGAATTTACCGCAACCGTCTTCTTCCTGTATCAAAACTTGCACCACACAGCCTGTTCAAGGCAACGGAGAGAAAAGTGGGTGGAATCATTATTTTTGCTATTTAGCGCTTCATCACCCATTAGTATTAAAAAAAAATGGACATGCATGTTTGTTTTTTAAATTCCTGATTCTTGTCCCTTTAAAAGCTGATCCCAAATATAATTTTTTTCAGTGTGTCTCTGTCGCCTGTTTTGTTCTTTGGATAGTGTTCAAGTTTTTCCCTGTTACCCGTCATGGCCGCTAGATGTCCTCAGTTCCTTATCTGTTCTCTGGACCAGTATGTTACCATGTGATCCTCCCCTCTCATCTCCCCCCTGCATCCAGTCACCTGCTACTGATCTCACTACTTCCTGGTTATAATTGTTTATCATGGTCAGCTCTGTGGTTGTGTATTATCATCCAGGAGCCTGGTTTTCCTGCTACTTGAAGCTCTTTATGATTAAAAATCTGTTCTTAATTATTTTAAGAGTGGCCAAGATTTTTTTTGCATGTAATCAGCAAAAAATTCAGCATGGAACAACAATGGAACAAGCAAAATTTTCTTGATAAGATTTCTTGAAATTAGATGCATTGCCTTAAAACAAGATCTTATACCTCACTGAAATGTTTCTCTTGAAGTAATTTTGTCTTATTTTGAGTGTGATGAGATATTTTGTCTAGAAATGAGAAAATATATTTGCCAAGATTTGAGTTTTTGCAGTGCAGAGTTCAGAAACACAGCAGGAGCAGGAACAAGTGAGAAGTTACATCTGTTTGCTCTGCATGAGAATAAAGAAAAGCTCCTTCCTGAAGGCAGCAGCGAACAGATGGTGTGTGAAATCCCCCAGAATCCTCTCTGCCCTCTGTATGGACATAACTTTATGAAGGGAGACGGATCATTTCACTTTATACCAACAATTTTACAATAATAAGTTAAAAGACTCGATGTAACAAGACTGAATCAGGTGTGTAGGTGAGACGGAAAAACCTCCATCTGCTGGAGAAGAAGAAGAGTCTTCCTCCAGAAATCCCTGATCTTCTCTTTTATCTTCTACACATTAACATTTCTCAAAGAATGAGTGCACCACTCTGACTGCTGGGCCATGACCAGTCATCATGGAGCGGGGCGATGATCACTGAGTCACTGATCATGCATCCTGATGACGACTCTGACCTTTATACAGAGAGCAAACAGGACGGAGGCTGCAGAGAGGAGCTGGTGGAGGATGAAACAACATGTGGAAAAGCAGCATTAACTCACTTTCTGAGGTCCGTCCACAAAATCCAAGAGATCAGACTGATATTACCAAAATATGACTGAATAAGAATGAAAATAAGAGTAAGAAACTAAGAATAGATTAGATCTTTATGGCCTTGTTCAAGTAATATAACCAAGATTTTCTCAGTAATACACCTGCAGCACACCTTTACAACAACTGCAAAACAGTAGAATAAATACTTAAAAAAATAAGTGGAAAAAATTTAATTGACTGAAATAATGATAGATTAATAACAATGAATGGAAAGAATGAAGTAAATATGTGAATAATAGTAAATAAAATAAATAAATGATGTGAATGAATGGGATGAAAATGGTCAGATTTTTAAAAGACCAGAAACAGTTGGTAGCAAATTTATAACAATAGGTGCAACAAAAAGAGTTGAGGGTACACACTCAAAAATAGAGGTACCAATTTGTACTTAAAAGGGTACAAAGCTTGTCACTGGGGGTGTTCCTTTCTGAAAGACATCCCTGTAACCTTCGGTCCTGGTCCATTTTTGTACCTTATCAAGCTGTATGAGTTAATAAAGTACAATTAAACCAATTAAAAATGATGAATAAAAGTCAATAAAATAGAGATTATGACAACAATCAAAGATGCTAATAATAAATGAATCATTATTACATAAATATTAGGCCAAACACATATATAATTATACATATAATTGTTACTATGATTATTATGAAAATCATAATATAATAACTAAAATTATACTACTGTTTAGAAGTACTGCTATTTAAAGTTATTTTATAAACTACGCACATTTTTCAATGCTGCAGGTTGAAATGGTACAAATTTGTACTTTATATTACTTAGGACCCTTTTTCATAGTTTACAGGTACACTTCTGGCCTAATAAAGACCAATATTGAGAGAACATTTGTAAAAAAACAAAGTACCTTCAGGTACAGGTTCCTGTCTCGTACCTCTATTTTTGAGTGTGTTTGGCTGTAGGGGTGTCCCCGACTAAGAATTTTCATAGTCGAATCTGATTTGTCAGATTTTGCTTTTCATTGACAAATCGTCAAACCATGTTGTTTTTCCCTCAATGATTCATAATTACAGTTGTGATGATAACGAGTTTGGTGGTAGGAGGTTACTGATCTCGAACATCTTCATTCTTGCAATTAGACTACAGTTTTGTATGAAAGTTTATATACACTCCCCTTAAAGACAGAAAAAAATTAAGCTGCCAGTAAAATAAGTTCAATAAACAAAGTAATATTTTTTTTTAATTAAAATCATGACATTGACTTTGAATTGTGGTTCGAAAGAAATATTAAAAACAAACTAACAAAAAATAAAACAAGTAAGCAAGCATGATGCGGCTCCTGAACTAAAATTTTGTTGAGCAACACTTTGAGGCGATCACTGCTATCAGGTGTTTTCTGTAACGTCCAATCAGACGTCTGCACCTGCTGACAGGTATGTTGGTCCATGTTCATGAACAAGGTGCTCTTATTTGTCTGGGACGGTTTGGTTTGTTTGTTTGTTTATTTTAAATTATTTTTCAAACAACAATTCAAAATCAATATTTTATTGTACTAAATTATAATTAAGTAATTATTTATTTATTATTACTTTTTTGAGTTTCTTGTTATTTGAATTACTATTGTGAATTTAGCATTTTCTCTTAAAGGGAGTGTATGTAAACATTCGTACACCACTGTAGATAAGCTGAAGGCAACCAGACACACTCAAAAGTTTGGGATCACTTTCTGTTGGATTAAAAAGGAAAATCATCCCAAACGTGTGAGCCACCAAAAAAAGCCTGCCCCCAAAAAAAGGTCATACACTCTAATATTTCGTTGGACCGCCTTTAGCTTTGATCACAGCAGCATTCGCTGTGGCATTGTTTCAATAAGCTTCTGCAATGTCACAAGATTCATTTCCACCCTGTTGCATTAATTTTGTTGCATTGATGATGGTAGAATCTGATCGCAGCCTTCTCCAGCAACCCCAGATCATGACACTGCCCCCACAGGCTTGGACAGTAGCACCAGGAATGATGCTGCCTTTCCAGCCACATTTCCTCCTGGAAGATGATGGATCCCCACTTTCCTTCCAGTGTTTAAAATGCGTTTGACCGTTATGAACCCAGTTTAGTAGTTTCTGCATTTCCTTAGATGTTTTCACCTCTTGATGCCAATGATTTGACCCTTCTCAGACAGACTAGCATCTTCTCCACGACCACGGATGTGTCTTTTCCACATGGTTGTTTAGGAAATGAGAAGCAACTCATTGCACCAGTTGGGGTTAAATAACTTGTTGCCAGCTGAAAGATAATCGCCCATGCAGTAATTATCTAATAGGAGGCTCCGAGCTGTTTGCTTAGTTAATCCAGGTGGTGACTTTTTTTGGGAGGAGGGGGGCAGGCAGTGTGCATTAGACCAGTGGTTCCCAACTTTTTTTCCCTGAGCACCTACTTCATGCTATTACCAACAAGCCCCCCCCCCCCTTAGATGCCGTTTTCTGAAACCATGCTCGGTTTGAAGCTTTCAGTGTTAGACAATAAGTTTAATTCTTCAACTCTGTATCAAAGATAAACATCCGCCTCTGTGGTCATGAACAGTGATTAAGAATATTATTTAGGTTATATTTAGTGTAACTCGTCATCACATCCTGTAAATGTTGTGGGTTATTAATGCTGGGAGCTGCAGTGTTTTCTCTTTCATTCTGTAGACAGTTTTTAACAGCAGATCACCACGCAGCTGCATAAATACCATTTTGTTTCCAAATATGTGAATTTCCCTTACCAAAATGCCAAGATGTTATTTATGGGAGCACAGCTCGCCGGTATTTCAGTATGATGCGGGTCTTCATGTGTTTATTATGAAGTTTGAGGAAACCAGACTTAAACAAAATACATTTATTAGTATGAAAAGATGATTATTTACAGTATTTACAGCATTTACACAATGTCTGCGGTGACCCTCCACCTTCTGAGTGTGGAGCGGCAGCTCAGATACACCCACCAGACAGCAGGTGGCGCTACATAGCAGCTCTGTGATGCACAGACTGGACAACATGCTGCTTTCAGGTCCTCTTCTCTTCATTAACTCTGTTACAAACCAGGCAGTGCTGCAGGACTGCAGCGGTGCGTGTTTCTGGTTTATACTGAGGATAATGAGTATTTCACTGTGCTGTTACTCGCAGTCATCACATGTAACATTTCAGTCCACTAATCTGCGTTTAACACAGAAGATGAGATTTCCTGCTGTTACGTCAACGCGTCTGCAACCGACTGCTGATGCTTGAATACACACAGACAGTCCATGAAGGCATCGTCTTCTATACGTTAGACTTAGTGGTGGCTCGGACGCTCTGATTGGTCCGTCTAAGCTTCAGACTGGTGTGCAGGTGCACACCTGGGCGGTGTGGCAGGAGGAGCCTCCTTCAGAGTTCAGAGTTCACCCCGCTGGTCTTAGGAAGCGTGCAGCCGGTTGGCCGTGCTCCTCTGGCTGGGTTTATGAGTCTTGGATGGGGTCAGGTTCTGGGTCTTGATCCTGATCTCCTCTTCCTGCTTCTCCTCCTCCTCCTCCTCTCCTTGGCCTCCCAGGCTGGGTTGCACCTCAGCTTCAATGACTCTCTGCTGCCGGGCCATCATCAGGAGCATCTCCGCGTCCACCGGCTCACCCGAGGAGAAGGGGTGGCACACGGTCTCCACCAGCCCGATGGCCGTCCCCAGCACGGCCAGCACCGAGCCCAGCAGGTAGACCTTCAGCAGGCCTCGGCTCGGCCTCTGGCTCAGCATCTCTTTGGCAAACGGGATCAGCTCCTGCATGCTTTCCATCTTATCTGACCCGGCCTCCGTCCAGGAACTCATGAGGAAACTTGGGAAAAAGCGGAACCTGGGAACGTTAGAAAAACCTGAATGTTAGAAACTGATGCAGCTCCTGGTCACGGAAAAAACACATGAGCGTCTCTACAGCAGGGGGTCAAACTCTTTCAGTAGCAGTCTGGTCTGCAATGGGTAAATAAAAATTTGCAAAATTATAATCTAGTTAAATAGTTTATTACTTTTTCATTGTAGTTAAAAAAATAATGATAATAATAATTAAAAAAATCTGTCCCAGACAAATTACAGCACAGAAAACAGCTGATTGCAGTGATTGCCTCAAAGTGTTGCTCAATAAAACCTTTAGTTCAGGAGCCCCATCATGCTTATTTTAATTTTTTTTGTTTGTTTGTTTTTTAAAGTTTCTATTAAACCACAATTCAAAATCAACATCATAATTTTCATAACATTTTTATGTTTTTATCGTTTTTATCACTTTTTTCAATTAATTTCACTGACGGCAGATTTTTTTTCTCATTTATTAGGAGGATAAACATAATTTTGAGGATGACTGTATGTGCATTTCCACATGTGTGTAGTAATCCTGATTCCTGACCATCAAACTGACTAATCTCATAATACAAACTGAAAATGTTTTACATTAAGACATAAAAAATGAAACCTCATGTGGACACATCAGGAATTACTCTTACTTTTATTAAGATATTACAGTTTATATCTTCTATGTTATTGAACGTCCCACGGGCCACATTGGACCCCCTGGCCGCCCAGTTTTGGCTCGTATAAGTTTGACACCCCTGCTGAAGATGGTAACATCTTGAAATAAAGAAATGGACTTACTTTGTTGTATGTAGTTGTATCTCTGCAGCTGCAGGCTCGGTCTGTTCATCGGCTCCAGTTTGTGGGGAGAACACACCTCCAGCAGGAACACTGGTCACTTATATCCCCGCTCTGTCCACACACACACCCACAGCTGCTGAATATTCATGACTCACATCGGGCTCGGAGCCAGAACCTTTCACCTAGTTGTTAGTCGGCTTATTCCACAGCCAGCCTGTCAGTGATGGGTCTGCCTCCACCAGGCGGCTGCTGTGCTTGGTTAGAAACCGTTGGGTTAAATTCACTTGTTTCACTCTGTGATTCTTATATAGAAGAAAGAGTTATAGTTTATATTTCCTTTGTTAATGTGACGCTTTAAGATTCGCATGTTTTGATGGTCTTCAAAGTGACTTTTTATGGCCCGGATGGCATGGCCTGATGTTGGGTTTATGATTTTATAATGCACGCGCTGTTCCATGTGAAGCTGATCCGACTCGTTCATTGTCTGCCGCTGATGTTTTGGCCAATATGTTCTCGTAAAAAGGGTTTATCTCTGATTAAGAGCCAAATCTGGCCACCACAATCAAACTGGATTTGTTATTAACCCTTGTGGGTAACTATGGACTTTTTTCTCCTTTCTGGTAAATTTCCTACCAATTTCCGGCCACCAAACTGGTTGTGTTTCCTCATACTGGAAGATTTACTCATTTATTTTCTTATAAAACAGTATTTCTCTTGAAGATCTTTGATATTACAACTTCAGTTTTTTTTAAGGACACCAGGGACAAATTTACTACACTTTCAGGTCTTAAGTAGGCAAAAAGTTCTCTACACAAAATTGCTTTAATAACATTAAAAAAATTCCTCTTTTCTTGTGCAAATCACTCGTTCAACATCTCACCTAATCAATATTACTAAAAAATATAATTATTCAGTAATCACTGTTTTCTTTTATGAAAAGAAAAACACATTGAATTATTATTATTTTAAAATAATAACAAAAACAATAATAATAATAAAATGACCAATCAATATAAAATAATCATTTATAAATTAATTAATTATTGATCAATTACTGTTTATTAATGTAGTAAAATATTATTAATAATAATTCTATTTAACAATAATAATAATAATAATAATAATTATTATTATTATTAGAATGATAATAATAATAATAATAATAATAATAATAATAATAATAATAATAATAATAATAATAATAATAATAATAATAATATACTTATACTTTTTAATTGTAAAGCACTTTACATTTGTAAAGTTTCATAAATTTAACAGAAACATATGTGGAAGAACAATCCAACACATTAAGATCCCAATAAAAACATAATTTGAAGGCTTCTGTGAATTAAAGTTTTTTTTTTAAGAATCCACAGGTTGGGGAGCCCTCAGGTAGGCTGGGGGGGCTTTCATTATGTCCTCAACGTAGCATTTAAAGGCTTAAAATCATTTGAATTGTTGCATTTGCAGTAGTTTTGTTAGAACTAAAGCTGATTGGAAGATTTGAGCCAAAAAATGTGGAAATAATAGCAATCTGTAAAGTTTAATAACGGATTTTGGAGAGGACGTCATGTAGAGGGAAAGAAATTAAAGCAACCTACAGCTGTTCACTGAAGCTTGTCATCACTGAGAGTCAAAAAGCTTTTAGTCTCATAAATATTAAAGCTCCAATTTTATTTGATCACATTTCTACATCTGAGTAGTGTAAGGAGGAGGATGATGAAATGAAAGAGCAGGATGATGAAAACATATGGCCCCCTCATCTTGCGCTCTCACGTTGTTTTGTTCTCAGGTTGGCTGAAAGCCGACGCATGAGCAGCTCGTCTTCCCTGCTAGTGGAGTCCAGGAGAGTCCTCCACATCGACAGACACCAAATCAGAGGAAAGGTCGCGTAAACTCTGTAACTCTGCTGTCTGTCGGTGGGACATGTGAACTCTGGTCAGACTGGAGCTGCACGGCGTGGTGCACAGACTGCACGTACCACACACACCCACATGCACAGCATGCACACACACACACTGACACTGCTGACTGATGTGAAACAAAGCAGCAAGTGGAAAGATGTTTGCTCTGAATCACCATTTAGGATATTCCCACACAGAGTGGCCTCAGCCCCTCAGATACAATCACACAAACTAAAGCTTTTAGTTATGAGCAACAGGAACGTTTCTGTTTCTGTGGCGTCATTTAGAAATGAGACCTCCTACTCTGAGCAGCAGTTTCTGACATTTCTGCCTCACAAAGCTCACCACATGTTAGCCAGTAAAACCTGCAGCTGTTCGGCCAAAATCAGTTTGGCTCCACGGATTTAAAGTAAACCAGAAGAATTTTGCCTCCATGTTTCAGGCCAGCGAGAGCTGAAGAACACGTGCAAAACAAAGTTGATTAGAGGAAAAAGCAGAAGTTTTTCACCAGTGTGTCAGTGTTAGCTTAGCTTTCTGAAATGCTAAGCTGCAGCATGGATGTAACAGAGGGAACCGTGAGCAGTTCCACGTCTGGTTCCCCAGCAACAGCATGTCCTCCACAGCCTGCATGCTGGTGTGTGAGATACAACCAAAAAAAAGGACAACGGTCACGTCTGAAGAGCTAAAGGTGAAGCCAGTTGGACGTTTCTCACTGTCGCCATCTTGCCGTGTCGCGTGTGACGTCACACCCGGAAAATACTAAAATGGGCAAAGACAGGGCCGCTCCAAGCCACGGGACAAATGATTGACAGCCAAGCTAAATGCTAACCAAGCTAATCTGAAGTGAACAAGAACGAGATCGGCGGTTTAAAGGTAAGACACATTCGGACTCGCTGTTTACCTGCTAAAAACCGCCATTGTGCAACTCTCCTACAGGCTGAGGCCTTCCTGGTAGCAAGCAGGGAGCTAACTGTTAAGCCTAAATAGTCGTCCATAAAGTGCTCTACGTAGGTTACGGAGAGCCTCTCCGTTGTCTCCGGCTGCACGAAATATTTTTTAAGTGTCCGTCACTCTGTCAAAGGACGATGAGACGGCAAGGGGTGTGATTGGTCTGCCACTACGTAAACACTAGCAGTGCCATTTTTAAACCAGCTAGCCTACGAAGACGAAGACACGAGTCCAACCGATGAACGTTTGGCTGAAGAAGTGAGGAAAGACCAAAATCTCCCCATCGTCTTTATTTTGCATCAAAAGTATCTCTGTTATTCAGCTGCAGCAACAACAGTCTTTCTCTCTCAGACGTCATCATATGAGTAGGTCAGTCTTGTGTAGCGACCCCTACTTATCGGGCGGGAAATTGCACTGCATATCCGGCAGCATGACGGAGAACTATGAAGGCTGGAGGGGTCTCCGTCTACGTCGTTACGCAGTTAGATAACGCATTATGTAGTTGGAGAAGTATACTGTAGACTTTAGCCTCCACGGCTAAAACCAGCATTTGTTCTGCCGCCTGTCAATCAAAAGGACACGCCCCTAATTATGTGTAACTGCAAGATTAACAATTTGACAGATGAGTTATAAAGAAATTCACCCCCCTCACAGTTGACATGAAGGTAAACTTGACCTATTAAACCTAAAATGATGTTTTGAACCAGGCTGTAAACATGTTTATTTCTGCTGTAAACATGTTTATTTCTGCTGTAAACATGTTTGTTTCTGCTGTGAAGTTGGTCTTTTTAACACAGGAGTCTATGGGGATTTACTGTTTTGGAGCCCCTAGTGGATGAAGGAAGAACTACAATTATTGGGCAAACGGGAAGTAGCTTCACTGTTCTCCAGCGGAGTTTGCCCCTTGGGTACAACACACACCTCTCAGAATCTGTGTGTTTGTGTTGACAGGAACGAGACGCTGTGCAGGTGTGTTATCACTAAAAAAAAGGTACTGGGTGTTTTACGTCCTAAACATTAAACATGCCTCCCATTTTCAGCGGGATCTTTGCATCAGGAAAGAAAAGCAGAACATTGAACGTTTAAAGTGTGATATTTATTGCAGATCAAGAGTAGCATGTTTTCAGAGCTCTGGACTTGTTTCCCTAACAGCAGCTGCTGGGTCCAAGATTGAACCACCTCTCTGTCTCTCACACACAACACTTTTTATAACGAAGGTAAAATTCTGGGCGGTCCAACAGTCTCCTCCTCTGCGCAGGTTAGGATAAATCTGTAACTTGTCCTTGCTCCCTGAGAGGTTGATAGGATGGAAAAATACAGAGGGGAGGGAGAAAACACAAACAAACCCAGAAAGTAACAGTATATTGTGGATCTGTTAATTATCCATGTCATAAATGAAGGATTTATAAATAATGTTGGAAGTGTCATGACTGCTCTCAGCTCGTTTATTCCCACATTTAATAGTTATTATCCAGCAGCTGCTGCACTGTGGTCTGACATTAGTTTTAGTTAAACCCCACACAGGACACTTTACAAATGTCCTGTTTGTCAGACAAACAAAAAGAAGTTTGTCTGATGTATCTCATCTAATTTATTTTAAATAAATCACATGAAGTTTTCTCCACAACCTCATTCACTTAAGCTTCATCACATTTATCAAGTTCAAAAAAAGTTCTACAAACTTAAAGAATATCTTTCTCTTTTTTCCAACCTGGATCTTATTTCTAGGAGTATATACGTGCATTTACTCACGGGTAAAGTTTCTGCATCACTTTGACTCATTGGGAAGATATTACGTTGAGTTGCCCTTCGAGTTAAATGGCAGAGACGGGGCAGCCGCTATATAAGACATTATCTGCAGTAAAACTCTTGATTTCATCAATGCTTTAAGTAGAATGAACGAACGAATGAGTACGACTGTCCTGTGAGTTCAGAGTTTCGCAAATTGTGTTTTTGTTGTTGTCTGGGTAGCGAGCTGCTCTTCTCAGCTGAACTACGGAAGCCCGCATCATAAACGCGCGGCCCAAAAAAGTGAGAACACCCTGATAACTAACGGAAAGCTAAATCTTGACTCACGGGACAATGCAACTCGTTTGTTCATTCTACTTAAAGGGGAAGTTCGGTTTTTTTTTTCAATCTGGATCTATTTTCTAGCATGAAATACGTTTATTTACTTACCCAGACAGCTTTGGTGCAACTTGAATTCCTTCAGGAGATACTGTATTTAGATCCATTCCAGATCAGCGTATGTCCAATATAATGGAAGTGATGGGGCAACCGCGCGCAGCCTCTAAATAAGGCACAATCTGCCGCAAACTCCTTCATTTCACCAATGTTTTGTTACGAAACATTAGTCTGACCCCCCTGTGAGCTCAAAGTGGCTTTTTTGTGGTGATTCGTCCTTATTAACAGACATTTTTACTGCAGCGACTTTGATGACGTCACTATTATGCGACACCATAACAAGTAAATGTCTAAATATTATTCCACAGGACTCATCGCCAGATTGGCCATAAACAGAGTAGAGCTGTTGATAAGCCTGACACAAGGACGTCGGTTTGATTCTGACATCGGTCGGGACATAAAATTGGCCAAAAAGGCCCCTGGAAGCCAGGCGCTTATTTTTCTTTTTATCATTTTTTTGGGTGCTGATTCAATTTATATTGTGATTCTTTGATATTGATGATTTTTGTGATTTTTAGTTTGCTTGTTTAACTCCAGATGAAGTTGTTTGTCATTCTCTGCCTTCTGTTTAAGCTTTTTTCGTAAACGGATATAAAGCATGTAACTAGAAAGCCCAAAAACATTTCACCCTCTGCTGGAGAGAAGCTTTTTTTTTCCCACTGGCTTATAAATATAAAATTAGGCAATTTGGAAAACAAAATCTATTTTTGAACAAATAAAAATCATGTAAAAATGTTTTTAAAAAACAAAAAAACCTGATACTTTGACTTTTCTTCTTTTTTTTCCCCTTTACTTTCAAGATTGTTTGTTTTTGTTTTTTTTGTTTATTTGCTCCCACCATTTCTAAACAAGCTGACGTCTGTAATCCAATCCAAAATATTTGTTACAGGAACTGACACTAAGGTTCTTTTTTTTTTTTTTTTTTTTTTTTTTTCTTATAAACTCGACGCATAATGATTTCACAAAATCACGTCTGTAATTTTAGCAGTTGAAGACAACTGTTTGTGATTAATGGGACAATCTGTGCAGTGAGTTGTTTCTGCCATCTAAGATGTTGTGGTTGGTGTGTCTCTGGTGAGACTGCAGCATCTTCAGTAAAAATGAGTGCGTACACACTCAGTTGTAGTCAAACTGCTGCTGAACCGGAGGGGAATTGAATATAGAAAATGACTGCAACACCTGTTTCATTTCAGAGAGCTTGTTTTACCGTATCAGGAGTTCCCTAACATCCCCCCCCCCCCCCCCCCCGCCTGCATGTACAGAAAAGAAAGGGGGAAAAAACAACACACAGAACAAGCCTGAGAAGGTTTCTTTGTTAGTATAATGACATCAGACATTTCTGAGTTCATTATTCTTAAAGGAATGTTAAAGTTTTTGCAAAAGTAGGTGAAAAGAGGTGAAAAGCATTTCTAAATCTGCTGGTATTAATGGGACTGGTTGAAAGCAGCTTTGTAGGTGAGACCTTAGACACAGAATATCTTTAACGTTTAGTGCGTCAGCTTGTAGACGATCCCTCCAGGTCACTCGCTGGGCAGAGCTCAGACCTGGAGCCAACATGCTGCTGAGGAGTCAGAGGTTTTTTTTATTCCAGACATGCTAATCTGAGCTAATTCTAATCTGGAAGAGAAGTGGTTCAAAGCTTTCCAAGAGTCTTGTGAGGTCTGATGTCAGTGCAGTGTTTTCAACCTATATCTTAGACTGGTCCAGGAACTGTTCATGTGGTTTTGGTGATTAAAGGATTAAAGGGGAAGTTCGGGATTTTTGACATAGAGCCTTATTTACAAGTGAGCCAGGATACTACTGATCACTGAAGACAGTTTCAACATATTTCATCCCATTATTCTAGTTCCAGGAGGTTGCCGATGCTAATGCTAGTGTGAGTCAATAGGAATCTGCTAGCCTGTCATTAAAAGCAATCTTATCCACTCCACAGAACATCTGAGGCAATTCAGTAAGCCTATCTGTGCAAATGTTGTGTTAAACTAGTAAACTTGTGTGTTAAACAAGTAAAATTAGCCTTGTATGACAAATTTTGCATTTCATATTGTGGAACTTGTCTCTTACCAGCTGCGGAATGATACACTTTGCTTCTGGGTGGTAGTGTATTCCGGTTCATAGAGATGCAGTGACAGTTAGTTTGATGGAAAAAGTTCGAAATCATCTTTAAAATCCGACATATCCTCATGCCTTTCAGACATGACCGTAGTTAAGACTAGGGCTGGACGATATAGAAAAAAAAGATTATCGATAAAAAAAATCTGTATCGATCAATATTGATATTTATCAAAAAAAAAAAAAGCCATTATCAAATTAAAAGCTATTTTAGGTGCAGCCCTGGCCATTTAAGCTTTTGCTGAATGACCTACTACTTTGGTCTAATGACATCAACACCCTATATCAGGTTTATTAGGCAAACATAATAATTAGGCAACTTCCTTTCCTTTGGCAAAAATTGGTCAGAAAAGAGACTTGACAGGCTCCGAAAAGTCAAAAATAGTGAGATATCTTGCAGAGGAATGCAGCACTCTTAAAATTGCCAAGCTTAAGAAGCGTGATAATCGAACAATCAAGCGTTTCATTCAAAATAGTCAACAGGGTCGCAAGAAACGTGTGTAAAAACCAAGGCACAAAATAACTGCCCATGAACTGAGAAAAGTCAAGCGTGCAGCTGCCAAGATGCCACTTGCCAGCAGTTTTGCCATATTTCAGAGCTGCAACATCACTGGAGTGCCCAAAACCACAAGGTGTGCAATACTCAGAGACATGGGCGAGGTAAGAAAGGCTGAAAAACCACCACCACTGAACAAGACACCCAAGCTGAAACGTCAAGACTGGGCCAAGAAATATCTCAGACTGATTTTTCTAAGGTTTTATGGACTGATGAAATGAGAGTGAGTCTTGATGGGCCAGATGGATGGGCCCGTGGCTGGATCGGTAAAGGGCAGAGAGCTCCAGTCCGACTCAGACGCCAGCAAGGTGGAGGTGGGGTACTGGTATGGGCTGGTATCATCAAAGATGAGCTTATGGGGCCTTTTGGTTTGAGGATGGAGTCAAGCTGAACTCCCAGTCCTACTGCCAGTTTCTGGAAGACACCTTCTTCAAGCAGTGGTACAGGAAGAAGTCTGCATCCTTCAAGAAAAACATGATTTTCATGCAGGACAATGCTCCATCACACGCATCCAAGTACTCCACAGCGTGGCTGCAAGAAAGGGTCTAAAAGAAGAAAAACTAATGACATGGCCTCCTTGTTCACCTGATCTGAACCCCATAGAGAACCTGTGGTCCCTCATCAAATGTGAGATTTACAAGGAGGGAAAACAGTCCACCTCTCTGAACAGTGTCTGGGAGGCTGTGGTTGCTGCTGCACGCAATGTTGATGGTGAACGGATCAAACCACTGACAGGATCCATGGATGGCAGCTTTTGAGTGTCCTTGCAAAGAAAGGTGGCTATATTGGTCACTGATTTGCTTTTGTTTTGTTTTTGAATGTCAGCAATGTATATTTGTGAATGTTGAGCTGTTATATTGGTTTCCCTGGTGAAAATAAATAATTGAAATGGGTATATATTTGTTTATTGTTAAGTTGCCTAATAATTATGTTTGCCTAATAAACCTGATATAGGGTGTTGATGTCATTAGACCACATCCCTTCTCATTACAGAGATGCACATCACCTGATATGCTTAATTGGTAGTAGGCTTTCAGCCTATACAGCTTGGAGTAAGACAACATGCATAAAGAGGATGATGTGGTCAAAATACTCATTTGCCTAATAATTCTGCACTCCCTGTATTGCATCTGCCACTGTACAAACAGACCGGTGAAAGGAAAAAAACAAACATAAGAAGCTCCTCCTGATGCCCTTGACGCGCGTCAAGGGCATGCTGGAAATCAAGCATCTGATGTTTTAGCGAGCCAGTGTCCAACTTTGGACGTCAGGCGCGTTTTTGACGCCCAAATCGCGTTTGGTCAGAACACACCGTTACTGACGGTAACCTGAGGTGTCGTGCATGTTGTCGCAGAGTTATGATGAAACAGCCTTAAATCCAACAAGTGTGCAAACTGTGAACCGGTTTATAGGTTGACTGAAGAAGTGGGAGAGAGACAGAGAAACTTCAGGAGTGGTGGCATCGTTTTGGTAAAGCAGGAAAAAAACAGGCTGTTGGCAACAACTCAGTCACTTCAAACAGCAACCGGAGGCGTGATCGTACATGTCTGAAGCCGCATGGTTACAGACGTGTGTGTGTTGAGTCAGAGGACACACCCTGTTCCCTGTTCTTAGTCAGGGTGTCTGCAGAGTGTTCAGCAGGCCCTCGGGCTACAGGTAATGACTGCAGCTAACCAGAGGAATCACTGCCTGCAGGGCCCGGATTCCTCCTGCTTCCTCCTCCGGGATCCATGTTGCTGCTTTACGGCGAATAAAAACACATCACACGGTTACTTGTACTTCAGGATGTAAAGTACAAAAATAACTGTAGATCGATTTTACTGTTTTATCTGGACACACGAACATGAACACGAGCATGAGACTTTGCTGAGACATGCTGGTTGGAAATTCTGGCATTTAAGGAATTTCACCTCTCCATGAGGCAGAGGAAAACTCTAGAGTGAACTTACATGACTTTTCCTCATGTGAGGTTCAACCTGGCAGAAATCTGAACAAAACCCAACCAGACCGTCCAAAGTCTGGACACACTGGCTCAGTCAGAATGAATACAGCTGCTGGTTTCAGTATCAAACACAGGTCTTTAAATGGTTTGGGGCAGCTGGGGATTGAACCACCACCCGGCAGGACCACCGTAGCGGAGGATCATAGCATGGTGAAGAAGAACAGGTCTGATGATGGGAGTTAGACTCTTTTTCAGGAGTGTCCCGACATAAAATGTCCAAATACACACACACATCCTTGTACTTCTATCCCAGTGAGGACAGTCACTGACACAGTGCATTCATACTAACCCTAACCATTACAGCTGATTGCCTAAACGTAACCCAACCTTCACCAAAACCTAGTTATGACCTAAACTCTAAAACCAAATCTTGACCCTCAAAAGTACGTCTTAGTGAGGACCGGCCAAAATGGCCTCACTTTCCAAAAATGACCTCATCTTGTTGATTACACATGCAAAATGGTTTTCACAATGTAGCAAGTACAGGAACACACACATCATCATCATCATCATCATCATCATCATCATCATCATCAAATGAGTCTCATACTTTCTTAAACTAAAAGTTTGATAAATCTGGTGCTTTTTCTCACAAATATCCTGAAAAAAACATATTTTCCCCCAATTTTTGTTCACATGAAGCAGCTGTGAGCTGATTCCTCATGTGTAACTTTTTACCAACTCCAAGTAAAGTTAAGAAGAAATCAGCTTCCTGTTCTTCTGTGGAGTTTATATTTCTCTGAAGAAAGATGTGAATAAAACCAAGAGTGTGCTGGTGTTTGAATCTACAGGAAAATAAAGACACATCCAACCTGAGAATGTAACAGCGTCACATTTACCAGCTTCCACACCCACCTCCAACCACCAAACCCACTTTCAAATATACTTGTTTTAAGGATGATTTTTTGTTTAATTAAGTCTCTGTTGAATTAACGCATGTGGGCTGCTTTATTTTAACCCTTTTTAAGTCACATGAGGGCACAAAAGACCTCTCTCCAAAATTGCTATTAAACATTTCGGATTGATTCTTTTCACTTTTTTGACCCAAATCGTCCAATCAACTTTAGTCCTAAACAAAACTACTAAACATATTATTTAACTTCTTTTAACCCTTTAAATGCAACAGATATGTAACAAATTTTGGGAGCTGGGGAACTATTATAACTATTATATATAATAGAGTTCATATATATATATATATATATATATATATATACATATCTTAGGGAAGATATAATCGACCCCTATCATATCGGCCTTAAAACTGAGTATCGGTCATCGACCACCCCACCAATATTTAACCAATATTTAACCGATATTTAACCGATCAGCCTGCTTTTCTAAAGTCTAAAAAAACAAACTTCCTCTTTTTCTTCCTCTTCTTCAAAAACTTCTTTTTTACAGACTTTAAAACTTTAAGACTAGGGTGGGAAAAAATATCGATACACTGAAATATATTACATGCTGATATTAACGTTTAAAAACGCTGTATCGATCTATTTTACTGATGAAATCTCATGATATTTCATTGTTCTGTGATGAAATCTCACGACAATTCACAAAATTTTACAATATTTTCATATGCTGATATCATATCAACATTTAAAAACGCGGTATCAATCTAGTTTACTAACTAAACTAACTAAATCTTGCGATATTTATTCATTCTGTTACGAAATCTTGCGGGATTTCACAAAATACCGTGAGATTTTGTAACAGATTGATGAAATCTCATGAGATTTTGAAAGTAAAATAGATTGATGCCGCATTTCTATCGATGTGGCATCAATGTATGAAATATCAATTTGATATCGGCATATGAAAATATCACAATATTTCAGTGGATTTTTCCCACTCCTATTTTTTTAAGTGTCAGAAATGGAAAACAAAACTGCTATTGGCAATGACTGCTTATTTTTTTTCAGCTTTAATATAGGTATTGATATCGGTCATCGGCCATATGAGTTTTAAAAAATCGGCATATTGGATATCAGCCAAAAATTCCAATATTGTGCATCCCTAATATATATATGTAAAAACAGTGATATTGTGTTAAATTCAAAGGGTTCAGATAAGTTAGATTATAACATGTTTTCTAGTTTTGATTCGGACTAAACTTGATTTAGTGATTTAAGAAAAAAAAAAAGGAGAAAAAAGGCCTAACTGTCAGTTTTTTGGTGGAGGATCTTTTTGTCATCTAATGACCTGAACAGGTTATAAATTTTTCCCCAGTGTCCTGTCAACTTTAAGAAAAATTCAATAAATAGATAAATAAATAAATTTATTCAAGAGAAAAGCTTTCTTACACAAAAGAAAAAAAAATCCTCAGCGGTGGGGAAAATCACCTGAAAGGGTGAAACGCAGTCCCTAAAACCTCACAAGGGTTCATATTTTGGGGTTAAGATGGAGAGAAACTTAATGTTTTCAGGTTAATGTAATTAACACTTTAAATTATTTGGAGCTAATGATTTTTATACTTTGTATTAAGTGCAGAAATACTCTCGTGTACACACACATGATTACTGATGTCATGTTTTAATCAGATTATATTAGAAAATAGTGTGAAGCATGTTATTGTCTTCAGACTTAGATGGGAGTAAATAAAGGGTTAATTACTTCTTTTTTTAAACCTTCATCCAGGTGAAAAAGCCAAACTTTCCGTGTGCTTCCTACTGTGTTGAGCTTGTTGGTGTTTTGTGTCTGCCTGCATGTCTGAGTGTGTGTGTTGATTCATGAGTGCAGGGAGTGGTGCTGAAGGGTGTGACTCTGACACACACTGTATCACCCCGTCCAGGTGCGTATAAAGCAGCTGCCAGGTAAACGCTCAAACTTTAATACGGTGAATAAGCTGACAGAGGAAGTCAGGTGAGCGTTGAATTTCATTTTCCCGTTGAGCCTGTGTTTGCTGGCAGCCGCTTTAGCATTATTTTATCTCTTGCAGACATTTAAACACGATGAGGATTCTTTTACTTCTGGCAGGTAAGATTTGCTTCATTTTCTGTTTTAGAGTTTTATTTTTCTTTCTATTTAAAATTCTTTAACTTTGTGATTCCCTCACATCATAGTGGATGTTTATGTTCTTCAAACCAAAGTCAGAGGTTTAAATCCTTCCCAGCACCAGCTGATACCTTTTATCCATCCATCTGTTTGATGCTCACAGTTGTCTCTTCATCTGTAGATAAATACTTTTAATTTTTACAGCTCCTCTTTTAAATGGACCATTTTCTGTTCTTCTAATTACAACAAAATATTTTAATTTAGGTTGCAGTTAAAAGTTCAGCTCAGTGTTGAAGGATGAGCTTAATTGTCTTGGTAACTAACGGGACGGTGCACATTTCTCATTCTGCACATTTAAAGTTTGATGAATCTGGTATTTAACTGAAACTGAAGGGAAAGTTCGACCTGGACTGCAAGATATTGTGTGCAACAAGGTTATTATTTAGAGTTCTTGCTTAGAGAGGAGTCCACTTTCATCTGTCATTCCAACACTTATGTTTTCAGAAATGGATGTAAATTAAACTGTGTTTAGTTAAACTGAATTCATGGATGGGAAATAACTTCTAACAGCTCAACCAGGACAAAACTGGAGTTTTAACTTTCCATCCCGAAGACCAGAGGGGTCATTTCACCAAATTACCATATTTTAAACTTTGGTGTCCTTTTTGACTGGATTTTATTCCACATATGTATTAGGAAATTAACAAAACCAGGATTTTTATCATCGTAAAAACTCCAGATTTCTTTCTCTGCCATCACACAGGTGCTGATGTTTTCATCTGTAGTAGAATAAATTATTGTAATGCTTTGCATTTTTTGTAGTTGGTGCCATACTGGTGTCAGTCTGGCTGAGGTTTTAACATTAATGGGGCAGCAAATTAGAAAAATGGCCTGCTATTACTTTGCACTCTTTAATTTGCAGTGTAATGCATGCATGTGGAAAACTAAATTTGTATTTGAAAGTAAGAGAAAACAGCAAAGACGCATTCAGAGAAAACAAGTTAAGCAGTTTAGATACTTTTATTTGTAAAACGTGGAACAGAGTGTTTGTTAAAGTGTACAAAACATGTAGTCTTCTACTAAAATAGCTTAAAACTGTAGCCAACTTGTGTAAGTGAACCTCAAAGATCAGTCAGGACAAGGACAAGGACAGAGGCAGCAGTTGATTAAACTATCATTTACATGTCGACAGGGATTAAAGTTGTATAAAATCAAGTTTTTTTGTGTATTAAAATGTTTTATTTAGATTTTTTGATTATATATTTGATATATTTTTCCTATTTACATATTTAAACCTTGACATCTTAAGAACTCTTGGGGGGGTGTTCTTTACTTATGCCTTGGTCTGGCTCTGAGCGGAAATATACCAGTTTTAAAATCACTGCATTGACTCCCCGTGCATTTCAGGACTGGTTTTAAGGTTGTTATTAATATATCAGTGGTCTTAGGCCTTCTTCTGCTTTCAAGTTACACTGTAATCCAGTGATTCTTGACCATGGGGCAGCGGCCCAAGCGCGAGCCTCGAGCACCACCGAGGGCTGCAAATAAACCATAGACCGTTAACAGAGAGGAAAAAACTTTCCTTTTCCACATGTGGGCTGCGAAGACCTTATATTTACACTATTATTTATGTCTGGATGAGTTGCAATGTAGCCACCCCCCCACCTAGCGGCGCTAATTTGTCAGAGTTCAACAAACAAGCAGAAGAAGACACTCAGGTAGCCGTTAGCCTGTAGCAAACGTTGTAAAGAAGTATTAAAATGAAATAATGAAGACAGAAATGGTCCCAAACCACCTCTAAAGACGCAAAAATCTGCTGCAATTTATTAAATACGGATTAGTAAGTGGAGATAAAGCAGAGCTGAGAGTGCTGGATGGAGCACCAGCTAATGCTAATGCTAACGGAAGCCCTGAAGCATGCATCTGCAAGTTTCATCTAGGAACAAACATCAGACACACAAATTTTTAAGGAATTCAGAAAATCACTTTTAAGAAAAAGAGAGAAAATCAGCTGTTGATGCAGAAAATGACTGTTATGTTTGTGTTTAAAAAAAATAATTTTGTGCTTTAATGGCTTATCTAAACAAATAAAATACAGATTTTTACAGATTATTTAAATTGGGCCTTTTTATTTCTGATATGGTCTATTACTGCACCATTTTATCTCTTTAAAAATCAATTTACATCAGTTTTTTTTGTCCCTCTTTTTGTAGTAAAATGTTGTAGATTTTGTGTTTATAGCCTAATTCTGATTTGTTCTTAGGAGTCTCATCATATTCCATGAATTATATGTGTGATATAAATGTGTTTGTGATGATCTCATTACATATTTTTTGTATTATTCATGTTTATTACACCACATTTTACTTGGATCAGTCTGTTAAAGGCAGGTAGATTTGGTTTAGTTATTAAATATATCAACAAAAAATGAGGGCATTACTCTAATACAGTGTTAAAATGTTAATGGACCAGTTTGGACTGAAAAAGCCCCATCATGAAAAAGGTTAAGAACCCCTTCTGTAATGTAACCCCCCATGGACCCTGAGGTCCTCTAGTTTTAAACTTTAAATTGTTCCACTCTTTACTATTACAGTGTGAAAGTTTAGATACACTCCCATTAAAGAAGGAAAAATATCATCTGACAGTGAAATAAATTGAAATTGAAAAAAGTAATAATAAATAAAAATTATCTGAAAATGCTGTGGATTTTGAATTCTGGTTTAACAGAAATATTAAATACAAATAATAAAAAAATAAAACAAGCAAACAAGATGGGACTCCTGAACTAAAATCTTATTGAGCAACACTTTGAGGTAATCACTGCAATCTTGGGTTTTCTGTAACATCCGATCAGATTTCCACACCCGTTTACAGGTTTTTTGGTCCACTGTTCATAAGCAAGGTGCTCTAATTTGTCCGGGGAAGTTTGTTTGTTTGTTTTTTAAAATTGTTCTTTTTCAATTTCAGTTCAAAGCAGTATTTTACTTAACTAAATCATAATTTTGTAAATTTTTATTTATTATTACTTTATTTAGTTTCTTGTTATTTAAATTACTATTGTGAATTGAATATTTTCTTAAATTGGACAGTGTCTAAACTTTCACATCCCTGTATGTAAAGTGCTTTCTACAGCCTCCTGCATTAAAAGTTATTTATACTTTTTTAAAATTCGATTTTGATAAATATAAAAATTTGCTGTAGTGTTTTATTCCTGACTGCACTGTCTTCCTCTCCACAGTAATATTGATGGTATCTGAAGCTCAGAATGACTGTTCTCGTGGGGCGTGTTACCCGCCAATCAATGACCTGCTCCTGGGCAGAGCTCACCTGCTGCAGGCTTCCTCCACCTGTGGCCTCACGGGCTCCGAAGTCTACTGCACCCCATACCAACAGGTGTGTTTGACAGGGCTATTCATCTCATCCATGAAACAAAATATTTACATTTATTTTCATTTTTTTAATATATTTTTCATGTGTTTTATATGTTAAACTATTTGGTTAATTTATTTGGTCTTACACACAGAGAAGCATTGATGACTTCTTTATGAAATTAAAGTCAAATTTTGATCAGTAGTGATGAATATGAGATATTGGCATCCTTTGTCTGCGTGATACAGGGGTCATGGTGAGCAGACAGATAAGACGGACGGATGATCAGATTCCCAGCTGTCCGTTTATGAAACTGTCTGATTTTTGTGCCAGAAAATCATGTTGCAATTGTAATTCTGGCTGATGTCTGTAAAAGGATCCACAGTTCATCTGCTGGCTCAGCACAAACCGCTCGTTTCTGGATGAGGGAGCAGATTTTGAAATGAGAGCAACTGTCTGAAGCAGAGGGCACACAGTCAGCAAGAGCCAAATTCAGTGTTGCAAGCCTCGTTCTTACTCAAACACTTCATCATTTGAAATCAGACCTTTTGCTTTAGAAATCATTTTTTCTGTTTGAGATCAAAAGTCATACCGAAGCTTATCTTAATATATTTTTAAATGTAAAATTCAACCTGGAAAACATTTGTAGCTATCATTAGAAATAGTTGATTGGAAGATATTTCATGTTCATTACTTTAGTCATGTGCTAGACTTGTGTTAGCATCTGTGTTAGCCATGTGCTAGCTTGGTGTTGGCCTCATGTTAGCTTTGTGTTAGCCTCGTGTTAGCTTCGATGATTCAACACACACATGAGGACAGAAACGTTCACAAGCTTCCCACCAGTTTCAGTCCATTAAAGGCACACAAGGACAAAAAAGTAAAGGTTAGCAGAGAAGAAAAAACCTGAGAGAAGTTTAACAGCTGCAATACCAGATTATGAAACTTCTCAGATACAACCAAATCTGCAATGATCAATTTGATTGATTAATCATTTTAATGTTTGGAAGTTCTTTAAACAAAACAGCTCAGTAACAGTGACCCTGTAGTTCAGGATCAGATGGAACTTAGACGTGATGTTAAATTAAAGGTGACAGCTGTAACTTTTCCGTCAAAACAACAGTTAAAAAAAAGCTGTCTATCTTTGAGCCAGCCAAAAATAGACAGATACTATCAGCTAATAGAAAAGGAGTCATTGGTCCCCTCTCCAGACTCTCCTCTGCTGGAAAGAGTCCAGTACAGAAGCCAGGTGATGATGGAGAGAAAATGACCAGCAGGAATAGAACAGGATACATAGTAATACACTACATGCTTTACATGTGTTATTATAGCAGTTAATACCTCTTTCCATCTCCATTTATCTCATTTCTATTTTCTTATATAATGCTGAATTTAGTTTTATGTACTCATCTAGTTTTATTTGGACAACAGTATTAAAAACTAAGAACCACTAAAGAGTAAAACTATTGATTTGTAGGCCTAAGAACTAAAGATGTGACCGCAGAATGCTGAGTTGTGTATTGGAGCATGTTGGTTCACAACTCAGGTTGTTCTTGCCATCTTCTTTGTACATTAACATGATGGATCACGGTTTAAATGTAAGCTGAGCTTTAAATACAGAAACTAGTCATCTAATTTTGTGTTAATGCCCACTGCAGACTTTACACCCTCACTGTGGATCCAAAAGCACAGTTCATGGAGACTGCTGGCACCAAATAATACAAACAGTGTGTGTTTGCACATGATTTTTAAATGATACCCTGCAGTACCAAAGACCACAAACCCCAGGAGGAAAGTTTCCACGTTGAGTGACTTTAAACCTGCACAGAGTACAAAGTCAAGATGGCTGTCCCACGCATGGAGCTAACCTCTGCAGAGTGAGCTGAGGGGTGAAAGTGGCATGAGCACACCTTTGAGTCTTTGACAGGGTCAGCCTTTATCAGCAGAGATTAGATAAGATTCATTCTTTTACAGTTTGAAAAAAACTACCCACATGATACTGAGCACGGTGCAGCTGACTGTATCACTATTTCATTGTGTTCCTACAGGGATTAAACGACTAAAATGTGACATCATGCTGCTGCATGTCGAAAAAGCACTATGTAGAGTCATGTTTCTGTAATCCAGGTCAGAGTGTCTACAAAATCAGAAGTGAAAAATGAACTTTTTTTGGTAACATGTGAGTTTACTGAGTGTGTTTCTGCTTAGACATGTCATCATATTGCCCTGCCTGGGCCGCAGTGTAAAAAGGTTTAAATCCCTCCCAGCTTCTCTTATAAACTGGACAGAAATTTATCTGCTGAGCTGGAGGCAAAACAGAGACATCTAGTGGAGCTTTCTGGCATAACTCACCTGAGTTAACATTAAGTTTCTGAACCAGAATATTTAGCATTTATAACAATGTGATTATTTCATTTAATGAAACTTTAATTGTCCTCAAGGGAAAATTTCAGAGGCAAAATGGAGCACCATGAATAACAGTCGTCCTCAAAATTATTCATATCCTCCAATTAAAGACTGAAAAAAATCAGCTGTCAGCGAAATAAGTTGAAAATTAAAAAAGACAAACATAAATACTGTATCAAAATTATGACATTGATTTTGAATTGTGGTTCAAAAGAAATATAAAAAACAAACAATAAAAAAAACAAGCAAACAAGCATGATGGTGCTCTGAAGCTCTGAGTA
The DNA here is from genome assembly GCA_023101725.1 of Atherinomorus stipes. NCBI lineage: Eukaryota > Metazoa > Chordata > Actinopteri > Atheriniformes > Atherinidae > Atherinomorus > Atherinomorus stipes. Next base: position 48,054 of record JALJCO010012070.1, on the reverse strand, counting down.
CTTTGAGGCAATCACAGCAGTCATGTGTTTGTTTTATTATTTTTTCCAACCACAATACAAAAGCAATATTTTATTTCACTGAATTATGATCCTATAAATTTTTATTTATTATTACTTAATTTAGTTTTTTGTTATTTGAATTAATATTGTGAATTTAGCCTTTTCTGTAATTTAATGGTATGAATAATTTTGAGGAAGACTGTATATAAATGTATACATATGTGGCAGTTGACGGTCCTGTGACTATGCCTCCGACTGATCGTGTGCCCTGGCTACTTGGCTGCAGGGATGTCCCTTTGGCTGAATGGTCAGCGTGCATGACTTTCACTGGGGAATCCGGGGATCAAATCCCGCCTGGGCCCTCTGTTGCGTACCTTGCCACACATACATACATACATTTCTGTGTCTGTATCTATCTATATATGTTAGGGATGCACCATGTTAGAATTTTGGCTGATATCCAATATGCTGATATTTTAAAACTCATGTGGCCGATAACCAATATTGATACCGATATTAAAGCTGAAAAATAAATGATGTAATATTCATTCCTTGTGCAAAATTAGAAAAATACCTTAACTTGTGTGATGTAGAACAAGTCAAACTTAATGACAGTTGTTCAAACAAAACTAATTGGATATGTGCGTTGTATCCTAGAACCACCTGGATTTTCTTCTGCCTGAGAAAAAAGAAAACAATACCCAAAAACGGGGGAAATTTGGTTATTTACACAAATGACCATGTATAAACTCTGTTCACACAGAACATCCTAAAAGAAACTGTCTTTAGAAGTTATAAAGTCTGCAAAAAATGAGTTTTTGAAGAAGAAAAAGTTTTTGGTTTTTGTAGATTTTAGAAACAGCGGCCTAATAGGTTAAATATCGGTTAAATATCGGTTAAATATCGGTGAAATGGCTGATGTCCGATACTCAGTTTGAAGACCAATATAGGCCGATACTGATATGGGGGCCGATTAAACCGTCCATCCCTAATATATGTACATATATATGTATATATATATATATATATATATATATATATATATATATATATATATATATTTTAATATATGTAGATATATGTATACGTGTGTATACACACACACACACATTAACTGGGAGGGGTTATCAGGTCATTTCAAAACTATTTGGAGTCCATGATTCTGTGAAAAACATTCAAGACAAATTTTGGCAATCTTCCCAGAAGTGGACGTCCCAGCAAATTCACCAAGATAAAACCATGAAAAAACTCCAAGAGGACAATTTCAGACTGTCCAGGCCTCGGTCAGCATGTTAAATGTTAAAGTTCATGGCAGTCCAGTTAGAAAAAGACTGAACCAGAATAGATTATTTGGAAGGGCTGCAAGAGCAAACGTCCTATCTGTAAAAAGAACAAGAACATGGCAGCATGGCTTAGGCTGGCAAAGCTGCATCTAAACCATCCACAAGACTTCTGGAACAATGTTGAACAGACCAGACCAAAGTGGACATGCTTGGTCAGAATGCACAAAAACCAAACACAGCAACTGTCAGCACGGTGGTGGAGGGGTGATGATCTGGGCTTAGGACCTGGACACCTTGCAGTTATCGAGTGGGCCATGAACTCCTCTGGAAACCAAAGATTTCTAGAGTCAGATGTGAGTCAGTCCAAAGTCTGGTTGGTGTAGTCCATCCTTAGCACATCATCATCATCATCATCATCATCATCATCATCATCATCATCATCATCATACTTCTTGTTCAGTAGTTAGTTCTCTAGTTCGTTTGGATTACAGACCAGTGTGTGTGTTGAGGCACGTGTCTAAGAGGGAAAACACTTTCAAGGCCTTCATTGCCAAATAGTCAGCAGCATAGTTGGACATATTCCACCGGAGAGGACAGCTGGAAGTGTCCAAAGTCAAACACTTTGGACAGGTGTTTGACTTGACAGGGAAAATCAATGTTCCCCAGTAGGAATGGTTCCAACTGGTGAAAAAAGCGACTCAGCTGTGAGCGATGTGAGTGTGCAAAGTGCATATATTCAGCAGTGAGCAGGACATGTTGTTCCACAGCAGAGGAAGGAAAAGGCGTTTTAAATCTCACAGTTAAAGAATATTTGACAGAAACACTCCAGAAGTGTGTGTGAAATCTGATTAAAGCATCAGCAGATATTCACCTGAAATACTTTACATTTTTTCTCTGTGGGAAAACTGTAGTTACTGAATGTTTGACTTTGGAAAAGTTACCATTATTTCATTAGTTTAAATATGTATTCATTTCATTTATTTCGTCTACTTCTTTATGGAAAAGCTGGAGCCTGTCCCAGCAGTTACCAGTTATTTCAAAAGTTGAATTTCCTTTGGTATGAAAAAGATTAAAGTTCTGGCCAAATTTAGACATGTTATCTCCTCGGCTCATTGTGGGCCAAAGTTTGTGCAGAACTGTTTGCTCTATCATCAGACTTCCCATCTGAGGAATATTGATCTTCTCTCTCCCTACGTGACCTGCTCAGCCACCGCTTATCTGAGCTGCATGGCAGAGAGACAATCTGAGTCAGTTCAGGGAGAAAAAAAACCCATCAAAATTAAAGTGACTAAATCCTGTGCATTCATGCATCATACTACACACACAAAAAAAAACTTTTTCTTCTGTCACAGAGGAGGATGAAGTGCTGCCCATGTGACTCCAGGAACCCAAGCAGTCAGCTGGCCCACACAGTTCGGGATGTTCTGACGTCTGCTGGACCAGACAGATGGTGGCAGTCCAGGAAAGGTGAGGAAGAAAGCAAGGAATTCATTTTTATCAATAATCACAACTGGTAGAGGACATTCAAAGCATCATTTGAACTGTTCCCCATATGTACAGAACAGGGGTGCAGCTAGAGGGGTGGACAGGGTGGAATCTGGCTGAAACATTTTTCCACTTTTTTTCTCAGCAGTTTGAAGTGAATTTTCTCATAGTTTCCTAAATAGTCATCCTTTAGAATATTGAGCAGAGTGTTGGCTCTGTGACAGACTGGTGGCCTGTCCAGGGTGTACCTGCCCCTCGCCTGATAATTAATGGGATAGACTCCAGTGACCCTGAACTGGACAAGTGGTTCAGAAAATGAATGAATGAATGATGAATGAATGAATGAATAAAAAATTGACATTTGGCCTCACTAATCGAAGGTTAGCATGAAGCTACATAGCAGTACTAATCTAGTTATATGCTAGCACTAGCTTAGTTTAAAGATAATGTGGGGAAACTAGATCATATTTAGTTTTCAGTGAGGGTATTTAGGGAGTGAGCATCACCTCAGTTAAAGGAGTACGGCGCAAATTTCACCTTTTTTCAAGAAGCGCGTCCCTTCTGGCGACAAGTGGAAATGACCCTGATGTTAAAGCGGCAGAGTATTTCTCATATGGCTATCACATCGCTACATTTAAATGCTAAAAATTGAGCATTTCTATATTATGCATCCTTATTTCCATCATACACCACTTTTACCTTGTTAGCAACAAGAAAGCCAACTGCAGGTCCGTTTTATAACCAAAGCAGATTGGAGCTCCCTCCATTTTAAAGAAAAAAAAAAAAGGAGGAAAAAATAGTTGCTCGGTTGTTTACCCCTATCTTAGTCCGGCACCGGTCAGACTCCAGTTTCGCTCTCTTTGTCTCACAAGACAAAACTTTTCTTCTTTGTGTTACTGGAGTCTCAGTTGGGGTTTGAGAGGCACCTGCTCTCCATCTTTTAGCAGCAGTCAGTGTTGTCTTGACATTTGCGGACATGCGTGGTGGAATACACAACATCGATGCAGCGCAGCCGGATGAATGAGAATGCGCAGCTCGTCTCCCCCACATGCATCCCCTTGAGGATTCGTACCCGAGTCTCTCGTATTGAGCATTCAGAAACAGTATTAGAGACAACTGCAGTGAAGAAAGATCAGCTCATTCTACACATCATGTGGAGGAAAGAAAAGGATAGTATTTAGCATTTAAACTTGCTGAAGTCAAACTAAAAATGCTCAGAGTATCTCAGCATCCACGTTACTTAGTTAGTTATGCTAGCGCTATATGATCCAGTTTCATGTAAACAGGAGGCTAGCGAGGCTGCTAGTTGGTTTTAAAGTTGCTACAGCATGAAAATGTGGAGAAATGTATCCTGTTAGCAGTCTGAGTTTGTATAGGAAGATATAAGAATGAAGACAAAAAGAGATATTTCTGAGTTTTTAGTAAAGAGGAAGGAGACAGATCAGGTGGAGACAGACCCCCCTCCCCCCTTAACGTGGAGCTAACCACACAAGGATCCAGTCTACCACCACCAGACAGTAAACCAGAACTGATCCCCCCTCAAGCTCCTTCTGCAGATATTTCAACCTGGTGATCCAGATTATTGATGTTTTATTTCTCATTTCTCTTTAAAGTGATCACAGTTATCACAGCAGTGGTCATGATTGTGTTAAAGAGCACGCACAATCACTGAACACAATCATTTCTTTCTCAGTATACGACCCCCTGATAAAGTCCAGTCCATCCCAGCCAGCATTTCCTTGTGGGGCCCATATGGGTTAAATTTTCGCTGTATATATGGGACCCAAGTAGGTTTGTCCATGGTTTCCATGGTGGTCCCACCTGTGTTTTCCCATATAGCCTATACAGTGGCTTGCAAAAGTATTCATACCCATGACCAAAACTAAATTGCTCAGAAAAGATATACAAATCACCTGGGACTAAATACCGCCCTGTGACACTGTGAGGCAATAGTTTATAGTGTGCAATCGTTTTCGACTCAAAATAACATCTTTGGTGCAAGGGTGTGAATACTTTTGCAACAATGGAATACAGACTTATACAACCTATTCATAGTAAAGAGTGCTTACGAACAAAAACAGTGATGGATTGTTGTGTTTGTGCCATTTCCTTTCATATAAAAAGGTGAAACCCACTTTTGCTTTGTTCTGTTCTGAGCAATTGAGTTTTGGTCATGGGTATGAATACTTTTGCAAGCCACTGTAGGCATGGGCTTGAACTGGGCAAATTTGCAGATCTCATAGTTTAAGTTGCATGGGCCCCATATGTGGAAACCCACATGGGAAAACACAGTTGGGGCCACCATGGAAACCGTGGACAAACCCACTTGGGTCCCATATATACAGCCACAATTTAACCCATATGGGCCCCACATTCAATGTTGGCTGGATCCATGTCCACCACTGCTACAGAGCTCTGCTGCTCTCTTAAAACCATTTTCTCTGTGTATCTGTAAATGTGTCCATGAAGGATGCTCTGAGTTTAATGATGGAGATTCTGGTGTTTCTGTTTATCCTCTAGATGCAAATCCCGTCACTCTACAGTTGGACCTCAAAAACCTGTTCCAGCTCGACAACCTGATCCTCAGCTTCAAGGTCTGACCTCCTGCAGTGACTGCAGACATCTCCAGCTTACAAACAACACAAATCTATCATTTTGACTCAAACTGATTTGACAGATTTTAATGAAAATATTTAGTTTGAGAAATTATATTGAACTTTAATTTTTACAAAAATTATTTTCATGTTGTCTCTGCAGGGTCCTCGTCCCAATGCTTTTGTCATAGAGAGGACACAGGATGGCAGGACGTGGGAGCCTGCTCTTTACTTGTCCACAGACTGTGGAAAATCCTTCCCTGGTGTTCCCACAACAACTCCTCTCACCATGGATCAGACATACTGCCACACTCTGCCCCCTGTCGGGCTGAACCCATACCAGGACCACAGGGTAAGGACCGGCTCTTCCAGCAGGTCCACAGTCCGGCTGCTCTGATAACTGCTGGATGTTATGGTGATAAATAAATATTTCCATATTGAGAAATGATGGAATATTTCTCATCCCCAGATTGAGTTCAGTCCATTGCGTCAGTATCTTTATGTCTCGGCTCCCAACAGCAGAAAAATTGAAGGTATGTGTCTTGTGATGCATTTAATGACTGGAGTCTAGACCCGGTTCAGCTCTGACTGCTGGCTGTTTTATCCGCAGAAGCGTCGGGGCTGACGGGGCTGAGGCTGAGGATGACCGAGCTGGGAGATGTTCCTCGTCTCCCAGGCAGAGCTCTCAGTAGATTTTACGCCCTGAAGGAGATGAGGGTGATGGGCAGCTGTATGTGCCACGGACACGCTGACCGATGCCTGCCGCAGGAGGACAACAGCCTGCCGTCCAACGCCTTGCAGGTGTGTGTGAAGGGCTTTTAGCTTTCAGAACAACATGAAGTGTATCATGACTTAATTTAATCATATTTGCAAACTGATTTTTTTCCTCCTGCAGGTGGATCCTCGGTGTGACTGCCAGCACAACACAGCAGGCATGAACTGTGAGCGCTGTGCTGATTTTTACAACGATCTGCCCTGGAGACCTGCAGAGGAGGGCTACACTCACTCCTGCAAGCGTAAGAATTCACCCACCTCTTACATAAGTTTAAAACTATCTAGAAACACAGAACCTCATCAGTTCTATGCAAAATTGATCATTTCAAAGACTTTTTTCCCAAATGTCATCCACTGCTTTGTGCACATCAGGACCGAATTGTATTCATGGTAAGGAACCTGAAATGGTTTCATATGAGTACGACTACTGGACCGATTCTAATTAGATTACAGTAAACTGAAATATAATTGGACTGAATCTCCTTGCATTTATATTGAATCTGTTTGATCTTTATTTGCTTCAGATCTGCAAAGCATTGAGCTGTCATTACAAATTAGCCACTAATAAAGTGTGTCCTACTAATTCCACTGAGTCTGAATGAACTTCGTGCTTTATGGTCGAGGCAGAGCTGTTGCTGTAAGGTAGTCAGTGCCTGTCATTGTGGTAACCTCTGAATCTGCTAGTGGGGGTGCTGTCAGGAGTCCTCTTGGGGCTTTTTCATCCAGTGGACTCCAGAAGAAGCTGATAGGTATCAGCAGGTAGAGTGCAGCTTCGGTGTGCTGTTAGTGTGGGAGGACTTTGGGGAGGCCACAGAGAATGACCTCCAGGCAGCTGGTCCACCGTCCAGCAGCTCAGGAGGGGGAATCAGTCCACCAGATAACACTTAATAGTGAGCATTGGGGTGCTGCTGACCTCCATTCAGGACGTTGCAGGTTGGAGGAGATCCTCCTCATTAACACCAACACTCCTTCCTATGAGGAGGCAGTCTTGGGTGGACTCTCCCATCTCTGGCACCGAGGTTGCCAACGTGGCTAAGAAGCTCCTCAGGGGCAGAGCTGTGGAGCTGTATGAGATTCACCTGGAGTCCCTTGAGGTCCGGATGCTGTGCCACTGTCCTGATCAAGACGGCTCTGCGGCATCACATGGACATCAGGGCCAGTTCCCCTGGACTTGCAGACTGGGGTGAGTGTGTTCCTGATCACACCACTCAGCCTCCCTGGTAAGGTCTGTTTGGGGGTCCTGGAGAGAGGGGCCGCTTGGATAGTTGATCCTCGAGTTTAGGATTTTCACTCTGGTTTTAGAACAGTGGACCACCTCTACACCCTCTGCAGGGTCTTGAAGGGGGGTGGGAGTTCTCCCAACCTGTCCACATGTGCTTTGCAGACTTGGAGAGGGTGTTTGACCATGTCCCTTTGGGGTGTCATGGGTAGGGCTTCAGGAGTACGGCATACCGGACCCTCTGATAAGAGCTGTTTGGTCTCTGTACTATTGTGTCAGAGCTTGGTCCATATTGCAGTAAGCTGGATCTGTTTCTGGTGAGGTTCGGTCTCCAGTGATGCTGCCCTGTGAGACCAGTTCTGATCATAACATTTATGGAAAGAATTTCTAGGTGCAGCCGAGGTGTTGAGGGGATCCGATTTGCTGGACTTAGGCTTGGGTCTCTGCTTTAGCAGATGATGTGACTCTGTTGGCTCCATCATGCCGTGACCTCCAGTTCTCTCTGGAGGGATTCAGCAGAGTGAAATGAGAATCAGGACCTCCAAACCTGAGCCGGGACCATGGTCCTGGGCTGGGGAAGGGGGGAGAGTCCTGCTCAGGAGTGAGGGAAGAATGGAGCAGGGGACTGGCCAGTGCAGGGTCTGCATAGATGAGGACTCTGCATCGGTCAGTTCTGGTGAAGATTTACCAGTTCCTACGTTCCTACCCTCACTGACGATCACCTACTGGGGGGCAGATTTGTTGCTGGATTATTCATTGCTGTGGTTAACCCGTTGTGTTCTGTCCTCAGGCTGCGAGTGCAACAACCACGCCCAGCGCTGTCACTTTGACCAGGCGGTGTACGAGGCAAGTGGACGGACTAGTGGGGGGGTCTGTGAGGGTTGTATGCACCACACCACGGGGCCAAAGTGTGACCAGTGTGCCCCCGGCTACCAGCCAAACCCCTACAGCCGGATGGACCGCCCTGATGCATGCATACGTAAGTAAAATGAAAAATAACTCGCACACCACGCTGTGTGCACTATCTGAGCTTTTTCTGTCATGTGACCTCCAGGCTGCACCTGCAGCAGTGAGGGGACGGTGAACGGGGCCCGATGTGAGGACAACTCCGGCTCCTGTCAGTGCAAAGCCAACGTGGAGGGACCCCGCTGTGATCGCTGTAAGAGAGGATACTACGGCCTGAGCGCATCCAACCCTGAGGGCTGCAACAGTGAGTCATTCATACACACAAACACACACCAGGAACTTTCACTCTTATTGGTTTCTTTTATATCCACATCTCATCCAAGTCCTTTTATCTGATCCATATTTTGCATAACTTTACAATTAAATAAACCTGTTTACTATTATTTTATTAGCCTTTGCTGCTTGTGTATTTCCCTCTGTATTTCTGCAGCCTTCCCTGTCTGTCATGTTACATTTCCCCTTCTTCTTACTGTTTTACTTTACTCTGGGGGGGTCCTGAGCCGGCAACATTAAAACTAACAGAGTGCTGCTACCTCTGGATTATTGGAGCCAGGATGGTGGTTAAACCTTGAACTGAACTGAATGAATACTTCTTTCCTCTGACAAGAACATAGAAGCAGAATGTATGATACAACACAGTCTAATAGTCTGAAAAATGTGAATCTGGCAACCTTGGCGCTTCACGTTCTGGTGAATTTAGTAACATTTCAAAACCAGGTGATGGTGGAAAATGTCCAGATGTTTACTCTTCTTCATTCAGATTTCATATTATTGTCTGTATCTACTCTGAACTGGATCATAAGTCTTATTATTTCCACATTTATTCTGTCATTGATCCCTCTTCCTTATTCATTTTCTCATTATTTTACAGTTTTATTCTTTTTTTGTTGTTGCACTCTTGTCTTTCACACAGCAACAACTTTCTGTTTCAGTCTCATACTGAAATGTGTTTCTGATTCAGAGTGCCCTCCTAACATGTACTTCCTGTCCTCCAGAGTGTTCCTGTTCTCCAGATGGCTCGCTGTCTCGGGACTGCAACCCGGTGACCGGTCAGTGTCCCTGCCGTCCCCATGTCCACGGTCTGAGCTGTGATGTCTGTTCAGAGGGGTACTGGAAACCATCTCTGTCAGAAAACTGCAAACCCTGTGACTGCGACCCCACCAGGTCAATGAGTGACACCTGTGATCAGGTAAGACCTGCAACTCCAGCCACACCCAGGCTGCCCCTAACAGGAAGCTCCTCGTCGACAATCAGTAATAATATTGGAGATATTAGAGAAGAAACGTGAGATGGGGGGAAATCATCGCAGGATGGTTCACTGCTGTAACTGCTTCATATGTTGCAGATTTTCCTTCCTTGGGTTACTTGCAGAAAGCAAACAGAAGAATTTGTGGGATTTCCGTTTGTATTCATCCAATCTTTATTGATTATTATTCTGTTTTCTGTCCAGCTGACAGGTCAGTGTCAGTGCAGACCGGGCTTTGGAGGCCGAACATGTGCGACGTGCCCAGATGGCACATATGGAGACCCTCTGATGGGCTGCAAGCGTGAGTCCAACTCCATTTTACTCAGTCAGAAAGCTTTTTATGGATTAGTCATGCAAACATTAAACATGTTCACCAGTGCAGATTGTTCTTTTTTATGTAAAATTAAAGAAGCTGAAAACTTTTATCATAAAACTGTAAGTTTTTAACCCTTGTGGGTTAATATGGACTTATTTTTTGGCCATTTAGGTCATTTTTCCCACAACTTTTGGCCACCATTCTGGTTGCATTACCCCATATGGAATTAATATTCTACGGTATCCATGAACTCATAGTATCAAGGTTATATATGAGAGGTTGGAGGGGCTACAACCCGTAGAGAGCCAAGAGAGCGCATGTGTGGATTTTAAATCAGTCTCAGTAGTGAAATGTGTATGTATCATGATTCAGTCGAGATTGCATCAGGCAATGTTAAAATACTGTTGGCTACTGTGTTAAAATACTATGTTAATATTATTTACAACTGCTGCTTAACTGAACTGTACTTTATTTGCATCATTAGCTGTTTCCCTTCTTCTTTAAATGGCTTATTGCTGTTGGCAGACCAACTCTGCTACATTACTGCCATCTGCTGGAATTACATTACATTACACACTTCATTTTATATATCCCACCTATCAGTTACACACTTTAAACACACAGACACTTCACACACACACACATGCACGCCACACACATCCTTATACTGTCCTTGTGAGGACATCCATTGGCATAATGCATTCCCTAGCCCCTTACCCTAACCCTAACCAAAACCTAATTACCTGGACTCTAAAACCAAATCTTGACCCTACACATACAGGACTGCTATCGCCGATTCAAATGGGGATAGGGTGCTTTGTATGTATGTGCATGCAGGTTTCAGTGGTGGTGAGTTTTCATTGGTCTATATGTAAGACATAACTTGTGTGTGTGTGTGCAAGTACACACAGTACATACAGTAGTATATGCATGATTTCATAGGTGTGTGAGAGTTGAAATGCATTCTGTTTTTATATGCGCCCCCTCACAGTGAGCCAACTGGGATCGGCTCCAGACTTCATGTGAGCCTTAATTGGAACTAGCAGAATCAGAAATGGATCAATTTTTTTTCAGTGTTGGCCCTAAAAAGCAAAATTGAACATGTTATAATTTGAATTATTTTAGCCCTTTAGATGTTATTTTGATGACATGATGAGTTATATTCCATACAGCAGATTTTGGGGAGCTAGAGATTTCATGAAAGAACTGTTTGTTCTACAAATAAATTCCTGCAAATCTATGCAAAATAACCTGATTTCGGGTTTTCTTTTCATAAAAACAGCTACATCGTGCCATAAAGCTGGTATTTAGTAGGGATGTTCAATATTATCGGCCTACCGACATTATCGGCCGATATTGGCATTAAAATGTGATATCGGAAAATATTAGTATAGTTATTTTGGACCGATATTTTTAAAAAACGTTGTGAGATTCTTGTGAGATTTCGTTGTTCCATAACTAAATATTTTTCCTAATGAAATGTTGCCAGATCTCTTTACGTTACAAAATCTCATGAGATCTTGTTCGATCAACGTAAAAAGATGTTAATCTTTACTGGGGGGTTTTTTGCAGTTTTTTAGAGAGGACTTTTTCTCTAATGACCCAAACGGATCAAAGACAGGAAAAGATGGAGAAGTATTTTAGGAACTGGTTACAGCTGCTGGATCTGAGCTGGAATCGAACTGGATCTGAACTGGATCTGAACTGGATCTTCTTGTTTCTTCTTCACCAGCGTGTCCGTGTGATGCTGAGGGAACCCTTCCAGGAGTGTGTGACAAGCAGACCGGGGTGTGTTTGTGCCGGCCGGGCGTGACCGGGGCTCGCTGCGACTCCTGCGGCTCAGGACACTGCGACTCCTTCCCCACCTGCGACGTCTGTCCGTCCTGCTTCTTCCAGCTGGACTCCCAGAGAAAGAACATGAGCGTCGCTCTGGAGAGACTCTCTCCCAGGTTCCCCTCTCGCCCAGGAGGTGCTGGTGATCCTGAAAATTTTGGTCCACGCATCCGGGCTGCTGAGGCCAGTCTGAACCGGATCAGGAACTCTGTCTCCGTTCCACCTGAAACTGTTAGAGAAGCTGATGAAGCCCTGTCTGAGCTGCAGAGGCTCAGGTGAGGAGCCGCTGAGATCTGCGGTTATTAGCTTGACGTCGTTTTTTCCCCATTTTCTAATTAAATTATTATTCTTTCACTGTCTCGCAGGGACGAGGTGAACAAGGTTGACAATGACCTTTCTCCTTTGGAAAAAGATCCTGGTTTGGACTTGGAGTTGAACAGACTGCGAACTCTCCTGAACAGCCTTTCTTTGATTTACAAAGCTAAGAAAGATAGTGTGGAGAACTCCATCAACCAAAACAATACAGGTCAGCAGGTCAGTCACTGCTGTTGAAAAAGTGGTTGTCTTTACATCAGTTTTCCCACAAACAGAATCTTTTGCATTCACGTCGTAAAATAAAGTTTTTGTTTTGAATTCAGGGGCAATTACTGTCATCAAGAATGCCTACGATGAGTCTACAGACGCGGCGAAGAAGGCGAATGCAAGCGGAGACGTGGTGAAGGAAGCAGCTAATTTCAGAAAAGAGGCCAAAGACATTCAGAATCAAGTTCAGCCGGTCAACACCAGAGATCTGAGCAAACTGCACCAGAGCATGGCCTCCCAGCCAGACCTCACTCCTGCTGCCAAAAAGGTACACTCAAAAAAGTCAACTAAGGCACTTTCTTAGTGAAGAAATTTGTTCATGTGCAAATTGTGTTTATTTTTTTAAATGATTATCTTTCGTTGGTTTAACAAAACAAAGAAAAGTTGGATGAACAAGATTTGCATTCCTCAGTCCAATGAAGGTTACTACTTCAAATCAATATCTCAATGTAACTGGTCCTGTGGTGGGTTTGTTTGAATATTTCCCATCATGCTTTGCCCCCCCGTTCCATTCTGCACTGTGAGTTAAAAGTATGTGATCTCTTAAGGTTTTCTCCTGGTATGTGCTATTATTCAAACATAAACCTGCAAAAAAAAGGTCAAATTGGACTGATATGCTATTTGTATTCTTAAATGCAAATTAGGGGAAATGACCAAATGTGTTGATTTGACACGATTAAGTAATGTGGAAATATGTGCAATGATTGAATTGTGTTCAACAAACAAATTTTTTTGAGTGTAGTCAAGACAACATTGCTGAATCTTGTTGAATCTAAATGTTTGTATGAATATATGTGTGTATATATATATATATATATATATATATATATATATATATATATATATATATATATATATATATACAGTATATATATTAAAATGTAAATTAGTTTCACTAGTCTGAAGGAGTGCAAATATTTTAATTCAATAAAAAACAAATTAACTGAATGTACATATTCCCACGGTGTAGCACCAACCAACACAATGAAGATAGGTTAACTTAACTTGGTTTGTTTAGATGGCATGATTAAATTATGTTCATCCAATGAATTGTTTTTGGTGTTTATCAGACAGGACTTCACTGAGTCAGACTCATGAAAACCAAACCACCTCTGGATCCAGAACTGGGACTCTGATGATGATATTTGATCAGGTTCTGTTCCAGGGATGTTGGACCACAGCATACACATTCACAAGCACTGATTTGATTTTTCAGGTGTGTGGCAGCCTTCGATCAGAGCCCTGCACCCCCCTCCAGTGCAGTGACGCAGACCTGTGCCCACCTGACGGAGCCCCGCTGTGTGAAAAAGGGGGAGAGTGTGTGGGTGGTCTGCCTTTGAGCAAAAGGGCAAATGCTGACGTTCAGGATGTGAAGGACCGGCTGGACAGAGTCACCAGGAAGATCACAGAGGCAACCGAGATGGTACACACTCAGCTCACGCACACACACACACACACACACACACACACACACAGTTTAAACAGTTCAGCCCTGAAATACACTGCCTGGCCAAAAAAAAAGTCGCCACCTGGATTTAACTAAGCAAACAGGAAGGAGCCTCCTATTGGATAATTACTGCATGGGCGATTATCTTTCAGCTGGCAACAAGTTGGTTCTTTCTTTCTTTCTTTCTTTCTTTCTTTCTTTCTTTCTTTCTTTCTTTCTTTCTTTCTTTCTTTCTTTCTTTCTTTCTTTCTCTTTTTAACAAAAATTCTAAATCAATATTTTATTTTACTTATCATAATTTAGTAAATTTTTATTGTTTATTCTTAGGGATGTTTGATATAGGCTTCTTTTTTTTTTTTTTTTTTTACCGATATCCAATATACCGATACTGTCCAACTCTTAAATTTCAATGTCTGATATCAACCAATACCGATATATACAGAGAACTGTGAAGTTGTAGCTCTCATATTCTGAGAAATACAACTATATTCTGCTCTGAGAGCAAGTATTCTAAAATATCCTTAACTCAGCCAGAGGAGTTAATGTTGGACATCTGGCTGCCAGATATCAGATACTAGCAGGTATTAGATACTACCATGTATCAGATAGCAGGTATTAGATACTACCATGTATCAGATACTAGCAGGCATTAGATACTACCATATATCAGATACTAGCAGGTATTAGCCAACATGTGGCTAACTCTAATGTTTCTAACAACTTGGTAACTTAACCAACAACTTAAAACCAGACAAATTATAAGCAGCTTCAAAGCAAGTCAGTCTGTAGCAGCAGCAGCTGCACCGTAGTCACATGACTCTGAAAGGAATGCTGGGATATGAAGTTCTTCCACAATAACAGGGACTTTTCTACATGCTGGAACAATGTTGATGGAACAAGATCTCACAAGATTTTGTTATGGAGAAACAAAATCTCCGTAATTTTCAAAACATCGACCCAAAAAAACCAATACCAATTTTTTCCAATATCACATTTTAATGCCAATACTGGCCGATAATATCGGACATCCCTGATTATTACTTTTTTCAGTTTCGTGTTATTTGAATTACTATTGTGCCTTTTCTTTAATGGGAGGGAATGTAAACTTTCAAGCACAGCTGTACAGATATATTTCCACATGTGTGTTGTATTCCTGAACACCTCATCATACAAACTGAAGTCAGATCTATAAAGTCAGAAAGATATAACAACTAATCTTCCAGCCTTGGACATGTTTTACATTAAAGCATAAAAAACAAAACCTTAACACTGACAAACCAAATTCATCCCGCGGGCCAGATTGGATCCTGTGGCGGGCCAGTTTTTACCCCTGATCCATATGTTTACACTTCTGCTCCAAATAGTTATTTTTAATAGTTATTCACCTTTCATTCACTTGCAGCTCCAAAAAGCAAAAGAAGCGACAAATCAGGTGAGACAGTCTGCAAAGAGGCTGTCAGATGACATGAAGCAGCCCAGACGGGAGATAGAGGAGGACTTGAAGGACACGCAGATGGTCGTGAAGGAGCTGAAGGACTTCCTGTCAGGTGAGGATTGTTTAAGGAGTTTCAGAGGCTCTCTGATGTCGCACCTTCCTTTGTGACTAAGCTCTAGTTTTTTTGTGTGCAGACCCATCCTCCAACTTGACTCAAATCCAGGCGGTGAGTGACTTGATCCTGAAGGCCGAGCTGCCCCTCAGTCTGGCTGCTCTGAAGGAAAAGCTGAAGGAGCTGAAGAAGCTGGCAGAAAATCTTCCAAACAGCACAGCGGTGCTGAAGGAGGCCGAGCCACAGCTGGATGCAGCCAGGAAACTGCTGGAGGAGGCCCAGGATGCCAGGTGGGCCATCACACTCCGCTGTCAGACACCTGCTAACAGATGTGGCAGAGCTAGACTGGATCTTTGTGTGGCTGCTGATACTGGGGCCAGTTCCCACCTGGTCTGAATCCTTCCTCTTTTAAAAAAAAGTCATAAATACCTCCCTTACTCTTCATTCTTATATCTTCATGTACAAAATCAAACTGGTTATAGGATACATTTCTCCACATTTTCATGCCTTAGCTACTGTGAAACCAACCAGCAGCCTTGCTAGCTGCAGTAGGGTTAGCTCAGCCAGTACATGGTAACGGAGATTCTGAGGTATTCTTCTGTCCAATCTCAGTTGTTATAGATGATGTTTTTTAATACTGCCAGTTTTGAAGCATCTGTAAACTGTAAAACTGTAAAGAGTAGGGATGTTTGATATTGGCTTTTTTACCAATATCCAATATACCGATACTGTCCAACTGTTGATTGCCAATATTCACTATCATGATCTATGAAACCAGCCAACATGTGGCCAATTTTAATATTTCTGACAACTTGGTAACTTAACCAACAACTTAAAACCAGACATATTATAAGCAGCTTCAAAGCAAGTCAGTCTGCTGCACTGTAGTCACATGACTCTGAAAGGAATGCTGGGATATGAAGTTCTTCCAGATTAGCAGGGACTTTTCTACAGGAACTCAAAAATTTTGCAAGACTTCAATAGTTAAAACGCCAAAGCGTCAGTGCTTTTTAATATCGTTACATCACAAGACAAAATCTCATGATATGAATCAGTGAATGGATATTTTCTTACAGCCCTAGTAATGCGTGGCCACAAGCTTTTGTTGTGTCACTAAAAAAGTGAAATGTAAAAACTGATACTGACATTTTCCAATATCACATTTTAATGCCGATATTGGCTGATATCAGACATCTCTTCTACAGATGATCTGTACTGTAAAGAAACTATAAAGATTAGTTAAAAAAGATTTCACTATATATATATTTAAAAAAAAAAAAAAAGATATCACAGATGATATTGATGGCTACACAAGAAGTCACAGGCACAGTAAAATCACTTCCTCCATTTGCCTGACTTAACATAAATAAAGCTTCTGGACATTCTTTTTAAATTTCAACTGCTTTTCTAGTTTGGTTTGTTATTTTAATAAACACTGTTTTTTAATAGTTTGAAGCCGATACCCACGAATCTGCTTTGACCTGCCATGATCCTTTGTTCACCCGTTCAGTGGAGCTCCCCTGCGCAGGTTACATGATGTCACCATATTACATTTTCAGCCCATGTCAAAAAATATACCAGTACTATCCCCATACAATATAAAGGATATCATATGACACACCCCTAATGTTCAGTCCCTAAATACACTCACTGAAAGCTAAATATAACATAGTTTTACCATATTATCTTAAAACTAATCTAGCACTAGCATATAACTAGATTAGCACTGCTAAGTAGCTTCAGGCTAACATCAGGTTAATAGCCTTACGTAACATCAGTGGTTGTACTTGCACAGGGACTAAATCTCCTGTAGAAATGTGCAGCCACATGGAAATATCTTTAAAGCAGGGGTGCCCAAGTCCAGTCCTCGAGAGCTACTATCCTGCACATTTTGGTTGAATCCCTTCTCCCACACACCTGAAGCAAATGAATGGCTCGTTACCAGGCCTCTGCAGAGCTGAATGACATGTGAATGAGGAAATGAACAACTAGATTCAGGTGTGTTGGAGAAGGTATGCTCTAAGAATTGCAGGATAGTAGCTCTGGAGGACCGGACTTGGGCGCCCCTGGTTTAATGGATGACGAATTAGGAAAATATCAAAAACTGGGGGGAAATGACCAAAAGCAATAACCCGAAGAGGTTCAGAATTGGCTTCAAACTGGTGAGTGATACTGGTGATCCATGCAGGTCTGGAAAGATGTTCCTCCTCCAGCAAACTGTCAGTTACCTGAGATGTCCAATCAGATTTCAGAGGTGGCTGAACCTGAATACATCCTGCTGTTCTCTGTTCAGATGTGCCCACCCCCTTATATATATATATATATATATATATATATATATATATATATATATATTATATATATATATATATATATACATTATATATATATATATATATATATATATATATATATATATATATATATATATATATATATATATATATATATATATATATGTATGTATATACACAGTTGCCCCTAAAATTATTCATACCCTCCAATTGAAGAAGGAAAAAAATCAGCTGCCAGTGAAAGCTGAAATTGACAAAGGTAATAACTAAAAATTATATGAAAATCCTGAAATTGATTTTGAATTGTGGTTCGAAAGAGATTTTAAAAACAAACACACCAAAAATAAAATCATTAAACAGACATGATGGAGCTCCAAAGCTCAATTTTTTTTTAGCAACACTTGTTTGTTTGTTATGTCAGTAAATTATAATTTTGTAAATTTTTACTTATTATTATTAGTTTCTTGTTATTTGAATTACTATTGTGAATTAAAAATTTCCTTTAATTGGCGGGTATGAATAAATTTGAGGATATATATATATATATATATATATATATATATATATAAAGATATATAAAATGAGCAACAATGTTGCAAAAGAACAGGAACTAGTTGCCATTAAGCAAAGAAATTGCACAGGGAACAAAAGACACGTGAAGTCTCTTCTTTCTCCCAGGAACCTGTAAACAACTGCCTCAGATAACTGTTTTGACCTCATTTCTGCATCTTTTGGCTAAAAAATGAACAGAAATATAAAATCTTCACAGCAGTGCATTCTTTCAGAGTGATGACAGGAGTTTCCTCTGATTGCACGTTTCACAGGGACATCGCACTGGGGGTGAAGGCTGACGTGGACGGGCTGCTGAACAGCTTCGGCTCAACTGAAGACTCCCTCTCTGACCTGAAGGGCAAACTGCAAGACAGCATGGATCTGATTGACAGCCTCAATAACAACCTGACACAGGTAGGACGGACGGACGGACGGACGGACGGACGGATGGATGGATGGATGGATGGATGGATGGATGGATGGATGGATGGATGGATGGACGGATGGATGGATGGATGGATGGATGGATGGATGGACGGACGGACGGACGGATGGATGGATGGATGGATGGATCTATGGTTGCACATAAAGGAGTGCTGAAAGCTTTCTCCTCAAACAGTCCAGAAACCAGCTGAGCCCAGCAGAGAAGGCGCTGGATGATGTATCCAAACTGATCAAGCCGATGAAACCTCAGCTGGACCAGCTGAAAACGCTGCTCCAGAACGGAGGCCAGCTGGCCCAGGATGCTGAGGGAGATGCAGACAGAGCCGAGGATGAAGCAGCTGCAGCTGCTGAGGTGAGAGGCCTGGTGCAGATGTTCCAGTCTGACATGTCTGCATTCACTTTCACAGCAGTTTTTTTTTTTTTTCTTTTTCTTTTAGAAATAAAAAAAGCAGTTTTTTTCTGCAGAAAGACCTTCATTCTTGGTGTCATATGCCCAAATCCAATTTCCTATTTTTATCCCTATCCCCTTGAAACTCCGTTTCAAGTGCTAGGGATTGAATCATTACCCTAAGAAATGGAACAACCCCTCGAAATCCTCACGCGTCACCAACTGTGACGGCTGTGGGCCGAAAAACGTGAAAATGGAAGAAAAAAAACCTGCTTTGAGTCAAGCTTAACATGAAGGTTACGCTACAGACATGAGCAGATGCACGTGACCTTACGAAACTAGCAATTTTTTTCACATTCATAAAACTGTCTGTATTACATTAAAGTGACCTTAAAATAGCAATTTTCATATTTTTTTACAAAATTACTCACATTTGTGCGTTTCTTTGGCTACCGCTGCCAATTTCCTCACTGCTTTTCCCGTATTTTGCATGAAATTGTGGATAATATACCACTCGTTTTCTAGTGTGTCCCTGGAAAATAAATGTTTCGAGGTCAGCAAAGACTGTAAAAAATATGTTGTAGTATCCGGTCACTTCTGAATAAGTAAAGCCAGCTGGGCGTTCCCATTATCTTCATCTTCGTTGCATCGCGTGTGGTGTCACTCCTGGAAAATACTAAAATGGGCAAGCGCGGCCTCGAGGCAAATGACTGACAGCTGACGTACTCTGGCTAAATGCTAACCGAGCTAACTCTAAACTAGCAGGAACTAACAAAGATTAGCCCCCTAAGGGGCGGAATAAAGGTAAGATACCCTTAGACTTGCTATTATCTGACGAAAAACCTTAGCGAGAGCAAAAAAGAAGCAAAGATTAGCCGCCGGTCAGCAGGACGACATCCAGTCTGCCGCATGTCAATCAAAAGACACGCCGTTAATAATCAAATAACATCTCAACGGATGAGTTATAAAAAAATCACCCCTCACAGTTGACATGAAGGTAAACTTGACCCATTTAACCTGAAATGATTTGAACCAGGCTGTAAACATGTTTATTTCTGCTTAAACATGTTTATTTCTGTTGTGAAATTGGTCTTTTTAACATGAGAGTCTATGGAGATTTGCTATGAAGAAAGAATTACAATTTTTTGTAACACAGAAGAGGGCTCCCTGGTGACTGTTGAGGGTCAGGTAGCCCTATCACTCAGTTTGAACTTCAGAAAGTTTTCTTCATCATATCTGCATAACTACATATGTTAGTTGCTCCATTGATTGGCTGGTTAGATAGTATTTGTATTTACGAAAAGGTGAACAGGTGGAGCTGATAAAATGTAGAAAATCTGTGAGACTGCTACAGCTATCTCTCCATCTCATGACATCATCAGAAACTTCCATCAGATGCAGTGAACTGACTGAAACATGCAGAGACTCAGGTTCTCTGATCAGGCTCATATCTGCATGTAAAGCTCCCCCACATGTAAATACTAATGCAAATATGTGCACTTGTAGGATCTGAAGACTTTGGAGAAACAGCTCGATCATCTCAAAGATAAAGGATCCCCTGGACCAGCTGGAGGGGCAGGTCCTGTTGGAGATCGACTTGCAAAACTGCAGGAAGATGCTGGAGCTCTGGTTAACACCACCGACAACATGATGAAGAGCTTAGAGGGTAATAAAGCGAAGCCTGTAACACAATAAACCACTCTGCTGCTCGTGTTTGCATTTAGAGTCTAAGGTTTTTTGTGTTTGTTTGTTTCTTTTTTGTTTTCATTTGCAGCATCTGTTTAGATTTTTCTTCTGTGAGTTTGTCACAGACATACACTGTAAAAATAAACGTAAAAACAGTAATATTCTGGCAGATTTAGTGTCAGAAGAGTACTGCGAAAAAAACAAGAAAAACATAAAATTACAGTTTATAACCTTAACTTTTACATGAGATATTTATTTTATTTTGGCTTTTTGTTTAATGAAAGATGTTAAAATGTGTAATAACAATTACAGTTACCTATAGATACAGTCAAAACATGCAAAAATACAAAGGATTAGTCTAAAAATAACAGAAGATTTCTATTTTTAATTGAATTTTTATTGCAGGTGACTGCAATTTTCAAAGAAAATTCTTGCATTTAGTCAGTATATAATGTAATATAGTGATAAATCACCAATAAAAACATTTTAACCACTAAAAAGAAATTCTAAGCCATAATGATGTGTATATTATATGTACATTTTATTAAATATAGCATAAATTAATCATACGGATAGATTCAAGGTCAAATAACATTACATTAACAGTGAATTTAGTTGTTTAATATTTTCATTTTCAAAATACATTTTATTGAAATCCTGATTAATTAAAAAAATATAATCGACTTTATGTGAAATAAAATTTGATTCTCTTTTGAAAAATTTAAATTTGATGTATTTTCATATTTGCAGGGCTTTTGTTTTTTTAAATTAGTAATGTAAATTTACAATATTAACCGTTAAATTATATTTTTAAAAACAGAAATTTACAGATCTTTTTTACAGCATGCCTCATGATGTTTCGATGGTTTGGTTTTGTTCTTCTACACTGAAAAAAAAAATAAAATTAAATCCTTAATTTTCTTTGTTATTAACTTTTCTAAAAAGTCAGCTATATAAAACAATCCAATCTGCTAAAACAGGAAAAACAGGAAATCCAGATGATGAGGGTGACTGTCCTCTTGTCTCTCTGCAGGAAAAGCAGATTCCCTGCGAAAGCTGCAGGATGAGATTCTTCAGAAATCCTCAAAGCTTGAAGGACTTGACACCAAACTGCAAGAACTGCTGGAAAAACTTCGAAAGAAAGCCGCAGACCTGAGCACCTGCCAGGGATGAGACGCCTTTTCATGAGTCCGGACACACAAACCAAGTCTACCGGAAAACCGGAGCGACTGACGGGTTTATTTATTCTGCAGAATGCCGCAGATCCGAAACCGGATCTGAAATAATGACTCGATATGTCTGATTACTGAATATGAGAATAAAATCATTCTATCGAGTTTATTTCACAGCATGAAGCAGTTAACTTGCTGTATGTTAGTCCACTTAGAATCGAGTTTATTGAAGTCCAGTTCAGCCCAATCAGCCTCTTTCTATGTAGCTGTGTTCATTCATCCAGAGCTACCGGCTTTAGATCCTTTAACTCAGTGTTTCTAAATCAATCGTGTTCTTGTCTGTTACACAGATTTGAGCGTAACGTTGTTTTTCTGATGAAATTGCCAACTGATTACACTTCAGCTGCATCGCAGGGTGTCAATGATGCCATGAAAAAAGATGTGACAAACATAAACCTTCTTTACAACAACAGCAGGCTCCTCCAGCTTAGAAAAACTGACTTTGACACAGAAAAAACTCAGGAAAAAGGATAAAAATAATATAAAAAGTGTTTTTGTTGCAGCAAGGTTTTCTACTTTTACAATCAACAACCAAAAAATGTATTTTATTTATGGTGTTTTTTTTTACGGTTACGTGTTTTAACATGGAAATGATTTATTTTCTGTTCTGAATTTGAAATTTGCACATTTTGGAATAAAATCCTGTTTACAGTAAAGTTTGTGTTTATTCCTGTCTGCAGAGAATGACTCAACAAAAAGACACGGGATAAGGAGTTACTACTTATTTATTGAGAAAATAATACATAAAAAAAGAAAACGCATATGACTAGAAAGTCTGTAGTTAGGAATAAGGAATCATACATGGCATCACTAGTGTTAACAGCATCTTTACACCAGCTTGTGGCACTTGATGAGTTCAGTTATTAAAGAAGAGAGCAGCTTCCAGACATCACAGCAAACATCTGCTGTTATCATGACTATAACTCCAATAAAATGTAGTCAAAAGGAAGTTGGACTAAAATCCATCCCATAATTCAGCATGGCAGCATAACATATGTCCCAAAACCTGCCAAGACTGAGACATTTTCATAAAATGTGCAACTGTGAATGAAAATAAGCGTGTTAATAAAGACTAATGCAGCCGCTGAGGCAACGCGCCATCAGCTCATTCACTTTTCTTCTTTTAGCTTATTTACAAAGATATCAGAGAGGTATCAATGTGTGTGAGAGTTCAAGATTACAGGATCAAAACTGTAACCCACCAAGTCTGAAGAGGATCGATGGATGAAAACACACATACACATGATGGAAAAAAATCTCATCCTCTTATCTGTTCTGTTCAAAATCTGCATGTCAGTCAGTGAAGAGATAAAATAACGACCTTATTAACCTCCTCTTGACGAGGTCTATTTTTACCGTCTCCTGTCTGAAATGACATACCCAAAATAAATGAAGTACATCTTCTCAGCTACAAAGGTTGGATATATATTCTTGGTCTGAAAAGAAAGCTAAGACGTGGTTTTACTACAGAAGCATCAGAATCAAGATATGTGTTACCGTGTCAGAGTAAAATCACCTGAAACACGGTAGAAAATGTAAATGTAATCTCCTAGACTCCTTAGCAGCCCAGTTCATCGAGGAATTAGTTAAGTAGTCTTACAGTGGGGTTTGAAAGTTTACATCCCCTCCCATTAAAGAAAAGGCGAAGTTCACAACAGTTATTCAAATAATGAGAAACAGAAAAAAGTAATAATAAATAAAAAAAAATTACTAAATTATAACGCAGCAAAATTAAAATATTCAGTTGAGGTTTTAAGAAATATTAATAATTTAAAAAAAAACCTGTCCCAGACAATTTAGAGCACCTTGCTTATGAACATTGGACCAGAATACCTGTCAACAGGTGCAGACGTCTGATTGGACGTTACAGAAAACACTTGATTGCCTCAAAGTGTTGCTCAATAAAATTTTAGTTCTTAATTTTGGTTGTTTCTTGTTTTATCTTTCATCTGTTTGTTTCTAAAGGGCCCAAATTATGAGCTTTCCCCCCATCTGAAACAGTTCTTTGATATCTTAATGTGATGTAGAAGTTATGGTGCGACCAGCTGCAGCAGCTTCATCGTTTCACGTCTCTACCAGTGTTGTGCAGGACAAACATGCTCGTAGAGTCCTCTCTGAAGCCAGAGACCGTATCCATCTCGGAAGCGGAGCAGCGCTAGTTAATCAGGTATGGAAGTGGACTGGAGTGACCAGCCACAGACGTACGAATAAAATGCAGAAGTCAGGATGTTCATAAAAAAATGCTTCATTTAAAAGTCTTAAAGACTCTTAATAACTATAAAATTGTTTTTTGGGGGGCATTTTTAGTCTCTTTGTAAGTTAAAACACCCCACAAGACCATTTTGATCACTTAGAAAAGTCAATACGTATAAAATGGGATCTTTAAAATTTCTGTTGAACCACAATTAAAAATAAACAGAAGAGGATTAGGGGCGCTGAGGAAATAAAACTCTGAGGAAAAAAGTCAGAATTCTGACTTTTTTCAGGAATTGAAAAAAAAATCTATTTTTCTTAAAGTCAGAATTTTTTTTTTCCTCACAATTCTGAGATTAAAGTCAAATATTTAATCTCAGACATTCTGACTTTGTTTTCAGAAATTGTTTTTCTTTTTAATGTTCAAGGAAAAAGTCAGAATTTTGACAAAAAAAAGTCCCCTTTACTTAATCTCTGAATTTTTATTTATTTATTTAGTTTCTTCAGTGGCCCTAATTCTCTACCATAAAAATCAATGTTTCATATATTTATTTTTTTTTATTATTATTCATTATCACTTTTGTCAATTTCAACTTATTTCACTGATAGCTGATTTTTTTTCACCGTCTTTAATGGAAGGGTATCTAAACTTTCGCACCCCACTGTAGGTATCAGTCGTCCCAGTAGTCCTGGGACTTAAAGTAAAGTAAAGTAATATCAGATGAACTGTGCTACAGTATAAGGTAAAAAAAAGTGAAACTGAGCAGTTTTCCTGGTGTTTTAGAGGTGTTATGCAGGTAAATATCTCAGAGAGCCATTGGCCGATGATGATGATGATGATGACCAATGCTTGGTAGAGTCTTTCAGCTGAGTTTCTTCCTGTTATTTTGGCAAACTACATGTTAGAATCGCTGCTTCCTGGTGAGTGCAAACATCTTTGTCAAGAAGAGGTTCAACAAATCAACTTTAACTTCCCAGGTCAGTTAAATCTAGTCAGAACAAAGCTGTTTCCAGATATTTAGTAACATATTGCCCTCATAGAGCCAATAAATCATTATTTTGAGAATATTATCTGGTTTGTTGAGCCTGCATTGGATGTAAACAGTCATCTGAATTCAGTGTTTTTAAAAGTGTACACAGTCATCAGTGTACATTCCCGTCGGCAGGGAACCAAAGCGGACGTGACGAAGCTGAGCAGCAGACGCCACGTTGCCTCCGTGTCCACAAGAAGGATCCGTCACTGAAAGCCACCGAGTCGTCACACACTGAAAATCAAGAAACGAGTCCTTAGTTACAGGAAGACCGGGGACAGAACGTCCACACCTGAGAGCTGAGCACAAATTTACCTGCATGAGAGTCAGAAGGGATAAATCAGCCAATCACATGACAGAACAGACTCCGGACTGAAGAGACTCCTTCCTCTGAGGCACAACGTCCAGGCTGAAAACGAGCAGAAGTCATCAGAACAAGAAACCACTCTGGTCAGAGGAAACAGACATGTGGAGAAGTCAGTTTTAAAAGAGGAAGCAGCTCTCACCTCTTCGATGGTCTGAAAGCAGCGTCAGTCTCAGAGTGAAAGTTGTGCACCTCGTCCGGTTGGTCAGCGGTGAGATTACTTCCAGGTTCACTGTGACTGGTTCTGACTGGTGAACAGAGATTACTGGCAGACGTGGAGGTACTGCAGGAGAGATGGCTGGCTGCAGGAACGGGGTTCCCGTTGGGGTCAAGGGGGTCCTCCTTCTCCTGGCAGGGCTCCTCGCCGGTCAGGGAGGAGGACTGGACTACAATGTTGGGCATTGAGAGTGGGGCGGGGGTGGGCTCAGTGTGGGACAGCTGCAGTTTCTTCATGTGGTTGACAACTGAAGCTGCATGGTAGGCTTGCTGGAGGGAAATGCAGAAGAAAACCAGTCACACCGCCTCCTGCTTCAAACGTTCATAATCAGTCACTGCAAAACCCGACCAGCCGGCTTCACTACACTGTAAAATGTTTCATTTAAAAATATACATTAAAGGGCTGCCTTAAATTTTTAAGTTAAATGGAGCAATTTTCTATGTGTTTATGATGTGTTTTCATTTATAACAACATTCCAGAAGGATGTTAATTTGACATAAAATAACACATTAGGACAAAAAATGCCAAAATGCAATGTAGAGTGTAGAAAATATGCAAACTTAAAAAACTTAAGTGAACGAGTTTAATAAACTGTATTAAGGATGTTCGATATTGGCTTTTCTACCAATATCTGATATACAGATATTGTTCAACTCTTTATATCCAATATCAACCGATACTGATCAATGAAGACAACTGTCAGGTTGTATCTCTTATATCTTAAGAGATACAACTATACTTTACTCTGAGAGTAAAAATCCCAAAATAGCCTTAACTCAGCCAGAGGAGTTCATTTTGGACATCTGGCTGCCAGATATCAGATACTAGCAGGTATTAGCCAACATATGGCTAATTCTAATGTTTGAGCTGACAATTCCCCTTCCTTTCCTTCCTTTTCTCTTAATCGGACATCTCTGGTAATTATGTGAGTTTGTAAGTTTAAATGAACTTGATGATTCTGAGCTGCTGTAGGTTCATGAGGTTGTGGAAAAAACTTTTTTTTGTCTATTTTTTTAACTTATAATTTCAATTTTATCTTGTCTCTTTTATGTCCCTCTTTTTTGGAGGGGGGGGGGGGGGCATTTTGCAGCCCCTTTTTTCCTTGATAATACTGCTTTTATGTACAATTCTTTGTTCAGTGTACAATAAATTGTTCCACCTTGCTCTTATTAGAAGTCAACAGTATTGTGCACAAGTCTCTCCACAAATGTTAAAAACTAACTTTATATTTTACTGAGCATTTCATGCATACATTGATAATGGGACTGATTTTAGTAGTGAACAGTAAAAAATGACATATTTTACTATTTATCTCAAATATAAAACCATAACTTCACAAAATGTATGATTAGATTTTTGGAAAAATGATTTAACATAACTTAATGGAACATTTTTATTGTAAATAATTAGGATAACATCTGTGATATCAGGTAATCAAACTGTAAAAATCTAGTTTTGTTACTCACCTTCCATTTGGATTTGGCAAAGTTTCTCTCCATCTGTTCGCAGACAGAGTGATAAATGTCCACGTTTTTAGCTGTGTCTCCAGCAATCCTGGAATCGTGACAGAGGTACGAGTTAGTGTGGAAACTGGGAAAAGAGGCCAAAGAGCATGTGTTGCAGAGATCAGGACTCACCAGGGGTGCCTGAGGGCCTGTTCAGTGGAGAAGCGTTTTGTGGGGTTTTTCTCCATCATATTCCTGATAAAGTCTTTGGCTGTGGACACATGAGACGGACAGCTGTCACCATCAGTCTGCTGACCCGCTGCAGGGTAACCGTGATACTCTACAGCAGTATAGCAACTTCATCTACAGGTAGTACAGTTTGAATCCCCTGAAGATACGGTCAGGAAAATGTGTGTATCACACACCAGAATGGCACCAAATGTGACCTCAGTGAGCTGCAAACCTCATGACAATAACATATGAATTTCCAGTGGGTCAGATGGTCAAATCTCAGCTTTGCAGGTGGATTCAATAAGAAGTCAAAATGGCTGCAAGGTGTAACGATAGCTGAAAACATCTGTCTGCATCAGGACTTTAACAACTCTTCTTCATTTTAATGCTTTTTCGTTGGTTTTGGATTTTAATTGGACCAATTTTCCACAGCAAATCTGAAATCCTGATAGTTTTCTTCAGGTCAGGAAGGCAGCTAAGACGGCTGTGAGTGTCAGCTTATCTAACTCCCTGGAAGGTGAGCGCTGTCATTGCTGATTTAGTATCCGTGGGAATTATATCTGACCTAATCCAGCAGGTCAAACCACTATAAATGTCCTCAGGAGCTGATGTCACTTTACTGGTCTATATCAGGCTAATCTCAAAGATTACATGAACAAATCCTGCTCTGTGTAACTGAGATCACCTCAGCCTCATTGACACTTTCCCTGCAGCATAAACTGGGACAAGCCCAGCTCAGTCCACTGGTTCTTTCTGGGAAAATGGCAGAACTTCAGATTGCAGATAAATCTGACTGTGGAAAAATTATATAATTCAAACTAAACTCCGTTAAAATCCACTTTTATTATAGCTGCTTAACGAGTGTGTAAGAGATGTTAAAGTGGTGAGTTCAGGTGCTCAGTATAATGGGAAAATAACAAGATTTCTCTGTTGTTCTGCACTAAACATCTTCATGTGGTCCTATTTAACTTCTGCTGTTTCTGTTAAAGTGTGAAGGCTGAGAAGTTTTTCATACCTGACTCAGAGACGTCATCCCAGAAAGGTGAATGGAAGGCGTACTCGGCCCTCATGATCTTTGAAAACAGACGAGTTTCGTTTTCCTCAAAAAAAGGAGGGTAGCCACAGAGCCTGCAGAGAGAAGCAACGAATCTCAGCATGTCTGCAGACTTCACACTGCAGCGAAGTCGTCACAGAGAGAAAACAATGACTTCAGACTCAGATTTCTGTCTGATCTAAGGTTGTATTTAAGATTAAGAGCTGATGGATATGTGCAGTCATGATTGGTGTGATAAATGTTCGAGGTTTGCATCTTCCTTTTAGATTTCTAAATGTCTCTGAACTGGTTTTCCTCCACACTAATTGGATGAGTTCACAGTTTTTTTGCAGTCAACTGCAGTCAATCTCAAACCCTAAATCTCTGGATGCACACCTCAACTGAAAAAAAAAAAAAAAGAATAAGTTATCTAACATTTTTCTCTGTATTATTAAATAAATGTATTCTATATCATCATTAAATTATCATTATTAAACAGGAGAAAATGTGTGGTGTGGCTTTCACCACACCACACCAAGCAGCCTGCGCTCCACAGTGTGATGCAACAGGTGAGGATACACAGTTGTTCTAAAAAATATTCATACCTTCCAATTAAAGAAAAAAATCAGCTGTCGGTAAAATAAGTTGAAATTGACAAAAGTAAAAATAAATTAAAAATTTGGAAAATCATGACATTGATTTGAATTGTGGTTCAAAAGAAATGCTGAAAACAAACACAAAAAATAAAACAAACAAACAAGCATGATGGGGCTTCGAAGCTAAAATGTTGTTGAGCAACACTTTGAGACCATCACTGCAATCAGGTGTTTTCTGTAATGTTCAAAAAGACTTCTGCACCCGGTATGTCGGTCCACTGTGTAATTATTATTTCCAACCACAATTCAAAAGCAATATCTTATTTCACTAAATTATCATTTTTGAATTTTTATTTATTATGTTTATTTAGTTTCTTGTTATTTGAATTACAAGAAACTGAATTAAAAAAAAATTTTTTTTTGCCTTTTCTTTAATTGGAGGGAATAATAATTTTGAGGACAACTGTACATTTTCAAATCTATGATAATCTATCATAATTTCTATGAAATTTAAATCTAAAAGAAACGAGTTAAACTGTTAAATTCAGCCTCAATACTGTTAATAGTCTTTTTTTTAAAAACGAGAATTTATTTATACTGTTAATTGTTAAATCAAGTGTTCATACAAACACAGTGAGGGCCTACAAGTTGAAGAGGTGGACTTTGGCCTGGAGGACCAAAGTTCAAGTCCCCGGACTGGCAACAAAGGTGAACCACTGTGGGCCCTTGAGCAAGGCCTTCAACTCCAACTGCTCCCCCTTGATGCTGGATTGTACACACTAAAACCTCCTGGGTCAAAAACAACCCATTATTGGTTAAACAACCCATAATGGGTTGTTTTTGACCCACTGCTAGGTTAAAAAAAGGGACTAACTAATTTCTGAGTTACTTTGACCCAGAAAATTGGGTTATTTTTTTGACCCAACTTTCAGGTTGAACATTTGACCCAGAAGTCGGGTTATATTGACTACAATGTTGGGTTATTAACCAAGAACTTGGGTTATATTGACTACAATGTTGGGTTATGTTAACCCAGAAGTTGAGTCAACAACCGAACAACCCAAATGTCTGGGTCGAAATAACCCAGAAATTAGTTGGTCCATTTTTAACCCAGCAGTTTTAGTGTGTAAGGCATCCCGCTGTTCCCAGTTATAACTACACTGTAAAATACCTTTTGGCATTTTTGTTGTCCCAATGTATTATTTTATGTCAAATTAACAAGCTTCTGGTGTGTTGTTGTTATAAATTAAAATACTTAATCAAACACATAAACACAAAAGTTGTTTCATTCAACTCAAAATTTTAAGGCAGCGTTTTGACTCATAATTTTAAGTTAAACGTTTTACAGTGTAGAGATGTGGTTAATTAAAAGTAGAAGACTAACTTCCCAACTGAGATAGTAAGTATATATCAAATAAATGTTTTATTGGTAATGATTGTTTTACATTACATACTGACTAAATACAAGAAACTTCTATAAAATTGCATCATTAAAACAATAACGGTGATTTTCTGTCAGGTTCAGGATCATTTTTTGTCATTTTGACAGTGTGAAGGGAATTTAATTGTTATTATACAGGTACATATCTAAAAAGCCAAAATAAAACTAAAATCCTGTGTAAAAGTAAGAGCAGAACACTACAAAAACTCAAATCTTACCAAGTATTTTTTCTAATTTCTGGTCAAAATTTGTTGTATTAAACAACAAAAAAAACTGCCAATAGAAGTTCAATTTGCTTGATAATATTTCTTAAAGTAAGATGCATTTGTCTCAAAACAAGTTCCCATACCTCACTGAAAATGTTTCTCTTTACGTGTTTTTTCTTATATTGAGTGTGATGAGATATTTTCACTCAGAAATTAGAAAAATTTGCTTGGTGAGATTTGAGTTTAGCAGTGAAATTGTACCTTTAGTTTGGATTTCTACTGTAGTTTTTCCTCTTTTGTTGCAGTATTATTACATGACAGAATTACAGAATATTACTGCTTCCCCTGCCTGTTATTTCAACTTCCTACTGGTCCTGTTAGAAATAGGTTAGAATTTTCTCTGGGTATATTTATGAGTACATTTTACTGGGAAGTGTCCCAGTAAAATGTGCCACATACATAACAGAAGAAAGGTGCTTACAGGATGTAGGTGATGACTCCGATGGACCAGCAGTCCACCGCTTTGCTGTAGGGTTTCTGCGCCAAAACTTCAGGAGCTGCAATATGACACACACAGGTGGAAAAACTGTTAATGAGGATAAATCTCAATGAAAATGTCAGGCTGCAGAGATGGAAAGCGCAGTGCAGAAGTTTGAGTTGAACAGACACTCCAAACACATTTGAAGCTCTAGGTGGTCTAACTCAGATAAATATGTAATTTTCCTGCACTTGTTTACAGTTTTAATAGAAATCGTCAATTGTACAATATGCCACTAATGTATAACTTGGAGGCAACTTGCCTCCAAGTTATACGTTGCCTCAGGCAAGCCAGACGGATTCCTGAAAACATGGCAAGCTTGGATGGACTGCCAGTGAGCCACAGACAGTTAAATGGAGGATAAATCAAACCTGCACAGCCTCACTGACCTTCTATCTTTCTTTCTTTTTCACTCAAAGAAATTAATCTTCGACTTTGACTTTTTTATGTCAACAGGTTCCACATAATTGTAATATGTAAACTCAAATTGAAAGAAACAAGTTAATCTGACTTTGTTGTTCACGGTACTTAAATAAATGGTTTTCATGCAACACACATATATATATATTATAAACGAATAACATGGGACAAAATCATATTAACACTAAAAAGTTATTCAACCCAACAAACAGATATTTTATTATATGTTAACTGAAAATAAATTGTTTATATAAAGTCAACAGCTGTTCTCTTTCACTTTTTTCAGTGTTCTTTTCCCCCGTTTTTTGTTTGTTTGTTTTTTCTTGTTTTCTTTGGGGGAGGGGGGGGGCATTTTATTTATTTCATCCTTATTATTTATTTATTTATTTTTTCCAAATTTATTATTCTCTTCCATGACCTTTGTTATTTTTTTCCCAACCAGAATCACTTGTATTATTCTTACTGTTAAAGTGATTGTTTACCTTTTTGTAATATTACCATTACTATATCTCACTATGGGTACCCTATTATTAATTATTACTACCATCAATGTAGATGTTTTAAGATACCCTCAACATTGACTCCACTTTTATCTGGATCTTAAGATAGATTCCTTTCTGCTGTTGTTCTGTTATAAACTGAGAAAAATCAATAGAAAGACAATGCAAAACAGAAAAAAAAAACTTAATATTAGTCATGTTTGTCATTCAAACTGAAACTCTAGTCTTATTTCTGGGTGGGATCTGGGCCCCTGGACTGACTCATATTAAGGTTTTCCACATTTTAGCTGTAAATGATAAAAGTCTTTATAACATTTGTTGGTATAAAGGAGGAACTTTCTCACTCGCTGGCTTCAAACAGCTGAAATATGAGAAAAGTACGCAAAAAAAAGGAAATAGCTTCTTTTAGTTTCTGGCAGACTCAAATAGTCCCTGCTGCTTTATGGACAGAGTTCCTCGTATGGACATGATGTCCAGCGAGGAAAGCTGTTGTAGCGTCGGCCTGAAGACAAGCTGGACAGCAACGATCCAGCACAAAGCTTAACCTGCCATCACATAGACAGATTAACACGTATGACCACTTATTTTAGGAAGACACACTGAAAACCTTCAGGTCTTCCAGGGAGTTTGGTTGAGTATGAGGAGAAGAGGATGGGTGTGAGGGAAGAGGTAAACGACAGTGTGGATCACTTTTTAAATGGAAAAATCATTCCACCGTTTACTGCACCCATATAAACGCATGTGAGCGTAAAAGCTCTGACACTATTTCTGCTTTTCTAGCTGGAATCTGGCTAATCTGGCAGGAATCTTCGCGGGTTTCAGAGAGACTCTTATCTGGACTTAATCCAGACCTCAACGCTCACATTTGGCTGAAAGTCAAGTCCTGATTTTGAGCAGATGACTGAAGGGAGCTCGTTTTCCTGAAACAGCTTCTCAAATAGAAACTTATACAATTCACTACTGATACAGAGAATCGACCGATACAGATTTTTTAGGGCCGATACTGATATTTTCTCATCAGCCTCAGCCAATGACCGATCCAACCTGTTGATATTTGGGGCCGATATTTGAGGCCAATACTGCATTTGACCCCAAAATTAATATAATGAAGGACACAATGAAAAATAAAATTTGAAACTCTTAAGATAAAAAAGAAAAAAAGTACTTCAAATAAATATATAAAGGAGAGAAAGTGCATTTGTAAATAAATATTAAGTAGAAAAATTAAACATGTAATATGTAGTCATCCTCAAAATTATTCACACCCTCCAATCAAGGAATGAAAAAAATCAGCTGTCAGTGAAATAAGTTGAAATCGACAAAATTAATAATAAAATAAAAACATTTATGAAGATTGATTTTGAAATTTGGTTCAACAAAAAGCAAAAAAAATTTGCCAATGGAACAAGCAAAATTTTCTCGATAAGATTTCTTGAAATTAGACTCATTGCCTTAAATAAAGATCTTTTATATCACTGAAATGTTTCTCTTTAAGTAATTTTGTCTCATTTTGAATGTGATAAAATATTTTGACTAGAAATTAGAAAAATATACTTGCTAAGATTTCAGTTTTTGCAGTGTTGTTTGTTTGGTTTTTTAAAAATATTATTTTCAACCAAAATTAAAAAACAATGTTTTATTTCACAAAATTATGATTCAGTAAATTTTCATTTATAATTACTTTCTTTCGTTTTTTGATATTTGAATTGCTAAAGTAAACTATTCCTTTTCTATCATTGGAGGAAATAAATAATTTTGAGGACGACTGTATATAAAAAGTGCTGCCTGTGTAGATGCCTGTCTTTAAATTATGCCAAGTGGGGGGTATTGGCCAACACACCCAATGTATCAGCCAATGCGAATACCAGCAAAAAACGCAAATATCGGCTGGCTGATGTATCGGTCTATCCTCACTGACAGAGACATTATGATTTAATCTTTAGTCATACTAAAAGAAAATCTGCTGTTTCATTTATATTCCAGCACATTGTTGCAGTAAACAAAGTAGTGAAGTCTTGCTGTTAACTCACCAACATATCCTGGAGTCCCGCAGGCCGTGGACATCACTCCATGTTCCACAGTCTTCGACAGACCGAAGTCACTGACCATGATCTTGGCGTTTTCATCCGTGCTGTAGTACAGCAGGTTCTCCGGCTGCTCAGACACGAGGAGACAAAAGGAGAGTTCAGTGGGTCTGGACCAGGACCTGGAGGTAGTTTTCAGTCACACGATGAGGTCATCAGGCCAGGATGGTTCACGCCAGGGGAAGGTTTGGAGGGAGGGAAGGGTCGGGGTCAGGAACGTCTCCTCACATTCATAACTATCCAATAATATCTTCCACTGTTCAGACAGAAATTACTCAGAATTTAATGTCTGACAAAGATAAAGATAAAAATCCCTTTACTTTGCGAGCCACACAATAAAAACAAGAAGAAAAAACTTATAAATAGTAGTAATAAACAGCATAAATAGTACAATGCAGACTTATTCAACTGTCGTGCAGGTTTTAGATGTTTCCTGCTTCAACACACCTGGCTCACATGAGTGGCTCACTTTGCAGAACTCTAAAACAAGCTTTTGGAGCAGTTTAATCTGAGTCAGGTGTGTTGGAGCAGGAAACATCTAAAACCTTTCAGTATTAATACACTGCTCAAAAAATAAAGGAACACTTAAACCACCTAATGAAACTCCAAGTGTCTCACACTCGTGTGAAATCAACCTGTTCAGTTAGGAAGCAACTCTGAGAATTAATGTCACCTGTTGTTGTGCAAATGAAACAAACAGGTGGAAATGAGAAGCATTTAGTAAGATAACCCCGGGGTCATCCCTATGTTCCCCAGGTCCTTCATGTCCCACTTTGTATGGGATCAGGGAACATAGGACCTTTTCTATAGGGAAAACGGGGAACATGGGACCCTTAAAAAAAGGGAAGATAAATATCAGGAACATACTGTAGGTACGTTCAGATAACCCCTTTGTGGGAAGGAACTTTCAGAGCTCCTTAAAGGGACACCATGAAACTTTTGACCCAAACATTAGTCTAATGTAAGTAATAATAGATGATTTCTGGGGTCAATATATAGCACTTGACACATGCTCAAAGGGGGCTGCCCTCCTCAGAAACCAGACATGTGACCTGGTTCGCTTTGCTTTATGGCTCGATGACTTCGCAATCAGTTGATCAAAGTGGTCTGCAACACGGTTCCAAAACACGGATAGAGACCGTGGCTGTGTCCAAATCTGAGGCTGCGTCCTTTCAAGGTCAGATCTGAGGACCGCTTACGTCTTATTGGGCTGATTGGACTCCCTTGGTTCAGTGGCTGGGCAGAACAAATACATGGCATGGAGAGTACTTGTTGACTCCACAGTTCCCACATCTGCACAGCGATGCGACCAAAGCTGTCCAGATTCAAATGCAGCCTTGTTTTCCCCAGATTTTAATGACGGCCCGATGTATCCTTCATGGGTAATCCTATTCCAAGATGCATTCTACAGCAGGGGTGTCTAAATTTAAGAGACATTTTCATTTTATTTATCATATGATTTTATTGTTGTGTACAAGCTAATATTACAGGCTTTCATTTACGATTGTCCATGAAAAGTTAACATGAGACTTGAAATCTTGTAAACTTTACAAAATAAATTTACCTGAATTTGATTTTCTCTCAGCCGGAGTGATAAAAATGCCGCAGATGACGGTAAATCTGCTGTAACTCCTCTAAAATTAGCAGAACAATGTCTGGGCTGATAATTTGAAGCTCCATTTTGCTTCGGTTTAGCGGCATCACAGTTGCTAGGCAACGAAAGATATGCTGAGGAGGCTAGACCATCCAAACTTAACAGCCTTCCGCCTTACACAGTCTTAGGAGGATCCAGCCTACGTAGACCAGGTAGGACATGTCCTTCGGAGGACTTAGCCCCTGAATTTGGACATAGCCTGTTTAATTTCTGCGACAGATGTGTGGCCTGTGGGAAGTTTCAGGTTTTGTGCCCCTCGTGGCCAAAAGTTACACAGTATCCCTTTAATCTGTCAATGTCCTGGAAGCTTTTATATCATTCTACCTGCAAGGCCCAAGAAAATGAGTCTTTCATCCATCATTGTGATTTCCTCACTCTTTTTCTTTGAAGCATCCAAACCACCGGAGTGTAAGAGGCAGGACAAACTCTTTTTCATTTAGTTTCAATTTTATTCTTGCTTTAATTTGTTCTTATGAGATGTTGAACCAAGTTTAGTTGTTTTTCTGAGGTAAAAACGTGCCAACAGTTCTGTTTTTCTCTAAAAAGCAGAGGTTTCACCATGGCAACATAGCCTAAACTGGCACCACCTCTGTGGTGTCCTGCAGGCTGATTACATGCCCCAGATCAGACAACCCAAACACAGATTATCAGATTTACAGTGAAACGTTGGGTCAAATAAAAGCGGTCTGAAAGAAAACAGCGCTCAGCACAGATGGAAGCTGTCAGTCCTTCTGAAAACTGAACAGCACGTTTCCTGCTGGAACGCTGTGACAGTCGGCAGAAACAAGCTGTTTAAACCAACTCTGGGCTCAAAACGAACATGATTATTTTATGGCCGTTACTCGAAACGCGATTCTGACGGTCTGTTCGTGGAAGTGTGAGTGTTACCTTCAGGTCACGGTGCACGATGCTGTTCTCATGCAGGTAGCTGACGGCCTGCAGCACCTGCTTGATCACTTTGCTGGCATCCTTCTCCGTGTAAACGCCCTTGTCTAAGATACGATCAAACAGCTCCCCACCAGAAACCCTGCACATGAACACACACACACACACACACAAGAAGACCCATCAGTGTTTCTGTCTTACTAACAAACTTCTTTCTTCTGTCTTCTTACCAAAAATATAATTTTAGTTGTGGATTCTGGGGAAGTTTTAGAGAATAAACATCCTGAAATATGAGTTAGTTAACGACATATTAGACAAATGTCATATTAGACAACAGACCAGCAGCAAATCCGAGTCATTAATGTGGATAATGATATTACTCACAGTTGCATTACAAGGTAGTAATGTGTCCGGCTCTCGTAGAAGTCCTCCAACCCCACAACGTTCTCATGTTTTATCCTGAAACAGGGAGAAATGCTGCAGGTTCTGTCTGAACAGAGAGAAACCGTGTAGCTGTAACTGTGAGCCACTTACCTCCTCAGCACATTGATTTCATTTTCCAGGTTGCTATGAGTGAGGTGTTTCTTCTTCAGACATTTCAGGGCGTAAAGTTTTCCTGTTGTCTTCTCCCTCACCATGAAAACCTCCGAAAATGACCCCCTGAGCAAAAACCACAGAAACAGGAGGTGAAATGAAAGTGAATAGAGATAAAAGTCAGTCTGCTGAAGATCCTCCAGCCTGCAAAACCACTCAGTTTCTGCAGCTGCAGAGCAGGTAGAAGACGATGAAAATAAGACCATGCAAGTACAGGTAAAAGAGGAAATCACAAGTAAACGCACCTACATTTAAAGGTACCACAAGGTCCCCTGCTATACTGGTCCAGGTACCACAGTGAGGCCTGTTTAACAAAGGTGAAGTAACATTTTCTCTTAGACGTGAAAATTTTAAAAGTGATTTGACTGTTTTTTAAAATTTATTTCAGGTATAAAAGAAAAAAAAAGCCTCACTGTCTCTGAAATGACATAGATAGAAATTTTAAACCCATTTCTCAGAAAAACTCACATATAACAAGAAGGATGCCTACCGATTATATTTGTTTTATCCCCAGATTTACAAATTGGGGTAGCTGAAGCCATCTTCCGGTCAGATGGAACCACTGATCTTCAAACTGACAAATGAATCGAATCACTAACTGGATAAACTGGCACCGTTTCTTGAAGGCCATAGAAATTTTTAACGCTGCAGGTTTTTTTTTATCCACTAATAATGCTAAGTTTTAAATCCTGTTATTTCCTCATGAATGAGGTTTGGTAAACCAGAGGAACTGAGGGACCAAGGCCCACCAAGTGCCCCTGCTTGAAATTCTTTTTAAAGATATTGAATAATTTCAGTAGAAATGATCATACATATAAACCCTCGATTTTATTCAGTTTTAATCAGGGTTGTGTGTCAGATCCTCCTGCAGGATACTGCGGCTGTCGTACGATGCACCAACGTAACTTTATGCCACAAAGCGCTCAAACAAATTGATTACCTATTAATAATTAACACATAGACATGGCTTTCACCATTTCTGCAGGGGAAATTCTTTTTTACCTTAATTAACCCTTTAAGCCATGCATATCATACTTGATACATGCAAGTCTGAGAGCTGTTGCATCACTTTATGGTCAAACTTTGCTTAAAAACCTGCTGTATAAGTCTGATACCAGATAAACAGCTGAGTTATCGAAGAGTTCTGGAAGAAAACAGAACATTCAGGGATTTTAATCCACACCTTCCTTATTTTGACGTAGTATTTCTCTTAACTGAAGCTGTCTTTACTGCTTAATTTTATTCTAATATCTAAATGCATTGCAGTTCATGTGCAGCTCTGCTGGATTTACGCAGGAAGTGAGCTGACTCAGACGCAGGCGTCTCATGTTTGCATCACCACACACCTGTTTGCGCCACCTCCCTTTACAGTCATTCAGCTCTGAAGCAGTCAGTCGGACACATAATCCTGTAATGAAGTGGTGCTAGGATGTTCCTGCACTGCAGCTCTGACGTCAGCACACACACACCCGACTCATTCACAGCCAGCCGAGGACTGAGCGGTAAAGCAGCTTTCACACTGCAGGACACACTCTCCGTCTGTAAAGTGTTTGTTGCAGGTGACCATGATTAATGAAGCCAAGCTGTTCTATGAGAATATCAGCTCCTGATTCTGATAAACTAAAACTAAAACCTACAGGAAAACAGACTGATGCTCCTCCAGGTTTCAGTCCTGATCATACTGACTGGATGGGTAACCTTAATGTTAGTTCATATTTGTTTAATATGAATTAGAAATAAAAGGGATTTAAGTCAGAATTTTGTTCAGTTGCACGTTTCTTATGTCTTAAATAAGAAGCTAATGGAAAGACATTGAGACAAGGAGCAATTATAATCAAAATAGCTAGAAATTAAACAAAAGCATTGAAAAATATCAAGAAGCTTGAGAATAAAAAAAAGTTTGCTCTGCACATAATCTGCATCCTCCTGGTTCAGAGTGACTTAACCAGAAAGTTGTAGAGAGCATTGCTCAATGAGGTGCGTGTGTAGCCCAGTTGTCCTTCACCTGCAGCCTCACGGGTGAGCAGATTACAGACAAGAGGCCCCATTGATAAAAACAGCTTCCTGGGAGGTGATGAACGGGATTATCCTCAGCTGATCTCAGACTGCCCACTGGGAGGATGCAGAGGAGTGTGTTCTTCACTCCTCTACCTGCTTTCTGAATGAACTCAGTATTACTGTCATTTTCATCCGGAATGGTATTGTAGAATATATTAATGATTTCTGCTGTATCACTGATGGTTGTCGGTAGATTACAGTGGTTTGTTGTTGCGTTGCATTATGTATTGATGTTGTCAAGGCAACTAATGTAACAGCACTATGTCCAAGACTAATTTCCCTTTGGGAACAATAAAGTGCATTGTATCACATCATATCATATCGTATTGTATCTCATCATACTGTATTGAATCATGTTGTATCACATCATATTGTATTGTATAGCATCGTATCGCATCGCATTATATTGCACATTGTAACACATCATATCACATTGTATTGCACTGCATCGTGTCACATTGTATTGTATTGTACTGCATTGTATTGCATCACATCATCTCACATCATTTTGCATTGTGTTGCATTGCATCATATCATATCGTATTGTATCGTATCGTATCGTATCGTATCGTATCGCACTGTATTGCATTGAACTTTATCACATTGTACCATATTGAACTGTACCGCACCGATTTGTGTCATATCGCATTGTATCGCCTCGAATCGCATCCCATCCCATCGCATTGCATCATGTCCATCGTCTTATATTGTATTGCATTGCATCATATTGTATCATATTGCATGACATCATATCGCATCACACTGTATCGCATCACATCGTATTGCATCGTATTGCATCATATCGTATAGAATTGTATTGGATCGTGTTGCATCACATCATATCGCATTAAATCACATCTCATCTTATTGTATTGTATTACATCATATTATATGACATCACATTGTATTGTATCATATCGTATCAAATTGAATTGGATCATATTGCATCACATTATCGCATCATGTCTTATTGTATCACATTGCATGGTATTGCCTCGCGTCGCATCGCATACTATTGTATGGTATCACATTGTATCACGTTGAATTGTATCACACCGTATTGTATTATATTGCATGTACTGTAACACATCGCATCGTGTCGCTTTGCATTGCATCATATTGCATCACGTTACATCATAACCAAGGGGCAAACTCTGCCTCAGAACAGTGAAGCTCGCTTCCTTGTTGTAAATAGTGTAATCCTCCCTTCATCCACTAGGGGCTGGCTCCAAGAGCGAGCAAATCCCCATAGACTCCCATGTTAAAAACGCCAACTTCACAGCAGAAATAAACAGGTTTACAGCCTGGTTCAAAAAATCATTTTAGGTTTATTAGGTCAAGTTTACCTTCATGTCAACTGTGAGGGGGGTGAATTTTTTTATAACTCATTCGTTTAGATGTTATTTATTCTTCAAATTACACATAATTAAGGGCGTGTCCTTATGATTGACATGCGGCAGACCGGAAGCTCCGCCTGCCGACCGGAGGCTCCTAGTTAGCTCCTTCTTTGCTCTTAATAAGGTCTCAGTTTGTTACAGAGTCGCACAACGGCGGTGTTTAGTCAGCGAATTGCAAGTCTAAGCATGTCTTACCTTAACCATGCCGCTTAGGGGGCTTATCTTTGTTAGCTCCTCTTAGTTTCGTGTTAGCT
This sequence comes from Atherinomorus stipes, assembly GCA_023101725.1. NCBI lineage: Eukaryota > Metazoa > Chordata > Actinopteri > Atheriniformes > Atherinidae > Atherinomorus > Atherinomorus stipes. The sequence goes on along the minus strand of JALJCO010012070.1, from coordinate 7,025 downwards.
CAGTTAGCGTTTAGCCCACAGTACGTCAGCTGTCAATCATTTGTCCCGCGGCCGCGCTGTGCCCATTTTAGTATTTTCCTGGAGTGACGACGTACGTGACACAGCAAGATGGCGACGGTAAGACACGCCCAACTGGCTTCACATTTCTCTATTCAGAAGAGACCGGAAGCTACGTCCAGTAATTATATACAGTCTATGATCATAACACATCGTCTCGCGTTGCATCACATTGCATTGCATTGGATCGTACTGCATCATATTTCATCGTGTTGCATCGTATTGTATTGCATTGCATTTTATCATCTTATTGCATCATAGCGTACTGCATTGTATTGTAGTGTATAACATCATATTGCATCGTATCTTATGGCATCAAATCGTATTGCATCGTATCGTATTGCATTATAGCTTATTACACTTCTGTCAGCAGAACCAAAGGTTTTAAAGTGATTACTGGATATTCTACATGACTGTATTCATCTATTAGATCAACATGAATCTGATCATCCGGCTGTGAGGTCCACCTCTCCTTTAGACACATCCTTTGCTTTTCCACCCTCATTCCATCAGCTGTACTTACGATCCCATCTTCCCCTTGAAGTCAAACACGTCCTTGATGTTTGTGATGCTTTTCTTCCAGCTGCAGATGATTTCCTTCCGCCCCATTTTGGCTCTGACGTTGCCGTAGACTCCTGAAACAGAAATTGCATTAATTACTTCTAATTCTCATCATTTAGAAAGTTTGTGGAGTATTATGATATGATTATGACATTTCTATCTAACTCCGAAGAGAACATTTAGGCTCTTTTCTTGACTAAGAGCAAACAGTGGAAATCACTTTTGATGCACAATGATGAAATAATGATTTAAAAAAGTATTTCTCATTACTTTTGAATGTTGTATAGATTATATCCACTTTTTTTTTAATGAATTCATTAAAATGTGAAACTTTTTTGCCAAATAAGTAAATAAGAAGAAATGATCTTCATTTGTGACATGTTTAAATTTAGTGCCATTCCTTTATTTACGGTGTCGTTCACATCTCAGGGTAAATGATAACATGACCAGATGCTGATTTATCATATTCTGGTTTCCAGGATACATACTTCCCTGAACCTGAACCCTGTTCCACAGTATTTTGAGTCCCCTAGTTTCCCCTTTCCTGGTTACGTAAACAGCTGCATGTCCAGAACGGGTCGGCTCTCCTAAAGCCCATTTGTACCTATCAGTTACACAAGATTCAAAAATGTGAAGGATTAGAGAGATAAATAGCCGGTTGGTTAATCTTCCCGGCCATCCCACCCGCCCTCCTCCTCCTCCTCCTCCTCCTCAGCACCTGTCCTCCTCCCTTGTGTCTGCTGTGGGAACAGATTAAGGGCTGATTCCCTGACAGGACAAAAACTGGGTCGTTTTCAGGTCTGACCACGAAAAGCCGATGAACCGTAGCCTCCCAAAACCTTTACAGGATCATCATCAACCTGATGTTCTGTTCTTATTTGAAAGATTTTCTTTTTTTCTTTTTTTTCAAGCACGTTAAGTTCTCCTCTCTAAATATATCCCCAAAAACTTTTCAAGGTGTAATTCAGTTTAAAAAGAAAAGGTCTGAATAAAGATTGAAACTTTAGTTCTCTGAAGCTGTAAATACATTTCACTCTTTACAAGTTCAACTTTTTGCAAACTAAAGATAAACAAAGCAAAAACTGGTGTATAAAATCTGTTAGTTTAGGAAATCCAACACCTAGCACAGAAATAATTAACTTCTCTCTTAGGAGAAGGCAAACTGTGCAGACTTAAAAATGTCTGAGTCTGCATGGGGAATTACATGCACGCTGAAGTTCACAGATGAGGTTTAAAGTTACAACTACAAGTGAGGATACAGAGATGAGAAGACAGAGAAAATGATAAAGATTTGTCTAAAAAAGAGCAAAGAACAGTGAAATGAAGAAGAAGAGTAAATGTTACCTGAGGAGCGGGATGAGTACGGCTGAGTTCGGGTGTCCAAGAATGTACCTGATTACTCTAGCTGGACTCAGGTCTTCACTGGAGGGGCGGAGCCTGATTCATTCATCCTCTGCAGGATGATGTGTTCATGTCTGTGGGAAATTTAGCAATCAGTTACACGGCAGTTGTCTCAACTTTGTGAAACAGCAACAGTTATATTAATGCTTTTGGTTTAACATATCATAACCCAGCGTATTCAGCACCATTTCTGACAGAGTGTTTACTTATTTATTTTGCATCAACTCAGTTTAATTCATTTAATTCAATTTAAGAGAATCACCTCTGACTGTGAAGGCATCTTCTCTCCACCACAGTTTTGGTTTTCCACTGTCGGTCTGTATATGGCCTCATATTCACTGCATGTCAGTTCTGTTTACTATCAGAAAATAATTACATTCATTCAATGCAACTTAAAATAAAAACTTTAAATAAGTTAAGAATTCAATTGAATTTAATTTTAGATCTAATCAAACTTAATTTGAAATTAAATAAAATCTTAATAGATGAAAATAGTTCAAATAAAAAAAATATTTTATCAATTTTATTGTAAAAAAACTTAATTGAATGAGATTAAATTAGATTGAACTTATTTGTTAAAAATGGAATTAAATTAAATAAAATCAGTCATTTTTTGTACAGCTTATCCAGTTCAGGGTCGCGAGGGTTGCTGGAGCCTATCCCAGCTATTATCAGGCGAGACCCTTGCCTTATCAGGGTAGGTCTGTCACAGGGCCAGCACAGAGAGATGCTCACATTCACTCCTAGGGACAATTTAGAGTGACCAATTAACCTAACATGCATGCCTTTGGACAGAAGGAGGAAGCCGGAGTACCCGGAGAGAACCCACTCATAGATGGGGAGAACATGCAAACTCCACACAGGAGGCCACTGTTGGAATTGTTCGAACCCCCTCCCCAGCCGGGCCTTGAACTAGCGACCTTCTTCCTGTGAGGCTGCAGTGCTAACCACCACGCCACCATGTAGTCCATTAGTTTATTTTCAATTAAATTAAATCAAATTAAATTAAATTAAGCCTTTGGCATTCCAGTGGGTCTCAGGTAAGATGCAATCACAGTTCCTGCAGGATTGCAGGAATGTCAGTGGGTTAAATTAAATCAAATTAAATCAATTTTTAAACTATTCAACTAATTTCATTTTTTGAAAAATAAATTAAATAAAATTATATTGAATTCAATTCAATCAACCCTATGGCATTCCAGTCTCAGGTGGGATGCACTGTTTCTGCAGGATTGCAGGATTGTCAGTGGGTTGAATTAAATTAAATTAAATTAAATTAAATTAAATTAAATTAAATTATTTTGTTTAAATGAAATGAAATTACGTTAAATGACATGAAATTATATTAAATTAACCCTTTGGCATTCCAGTGGGTTTCAGGTGGGACACAATCGCTGCTCCTGCATGATTGTAGGAATGTCAGTGAATTGAATTCAGTTCAATTCAGTTCAAATAACTTTATTTGTCCCCACGGGGAAATTCACGGGGGAGAACAAGTAGCTTATAAATAAAAACACATAAGACAAGTTGCATTCAATTTATTTCAATTCAATTCAATTCTGCTTGCTTGAAAAAAAAATCTGGTGATTAATTAAATGCATGTTGTAAACTGTCCCTGTGGACATGCTGTTCACCCTTTTCTTAATCTTCTCTTGTGTATTGAAGACTTTCACATGGACTTACATGCTGAGCCGCAGTGAACAGCAGCAGCCACTGAAACATGATGAAAATAACACGTGCTTATCTCACCCACAGATAGTCAGCACACCTGCTGGAATGACCATGTAACCACTAAAGCTGTGATGATGCACGTGTGTGATGGTAAACAAGCTCAGTGAGTCTGTTTTCAGGTGGCTCTCAACAAATGTTCACATGAGGTCCAGCACCAAAACTTTGGTAGAATTTTAGCTCTTTCAACACGTCACTGCTTGTTCAACAGAACATAGATATCCTGAGCTGAGAAACATGGCTTGTTTCTGAGCTGCACAGCACTGACAGCGAAGCTAAGCAGATTATATCGATGTCAGAGGCTAATGCAAAGATGCGCAACATGCCATTTAAATGCATCATTAGTCGTCATGACTAGATTATTATCTAGAGTGCAGTGAAGGACAGAAACAAGCTATTTTCTGATTGCAAGACCAGATATGAGCTGGTTTAGACAACAGCTTCATGGGTAAAAAAACAAACAAACAAACAAACAAACAAAACAAAAACAATAATTGGTCCTATGCATGTTTATAGAGAATATTTCCAATCAGATTGCAGCTTGTTAAATATGACAGAGAGGCAGAAAGCTTAGTGAGGAATATCTGAACACACCTCTGCAGGTTTCACACGTCCATGTGCTGCAGTGTTTTGCTGCCTCTCAGTGGCGATCTCATCTGTGAGCAGTTTGAGCTGCTGCTGCTGGTTGTGTTTGTGTTATTAAATAGAGAAGTCAGAGTAGACAAAGGTGCTCCATGGTGGACAGAGTTAGATGTCCAGAGCAGCTGTATGAGCTTCTAACTGGTTCTGTGTTCTCCTTCATTATGAAACTGGTTGCTCAGCCATCAGCGTTTTTAAAATCTGGATTTAAAAGTCATCCATAGTTGAAATTTTAATCTCCACTAGCAATTTCTTCCACTTATTTGCATCATTAACAGCTAAATCCTATTTCTCTGTGTGAAGTTTGGATTCTGGTCTGGACTAGCTGATCTAAATCAGGTGGCTGGTGATTATTACTATTATTTAGATTTTTTTTATTTATTTATTTTTTTGCTGTTGTTGTAAGAATAGTTGCCCCCGTTGTAATTAAGTTGTCAGTGATAATTATTATTATCTGCATTATCATTATTTTGATTTTGATTTTTATAGTGGCAATAATGATGATGATAATGGTTATTATTATTATTATTATTATTAAAGGGGAAGTTCAGGATTTTTGACATAGGTCCTCATTTACAAGTGAGCTACGGTACTATTTATCTCTGAAAACAGTTTCAACATATTTCATCCCATTATTCTAGTTCTTGGAGGTCGCCGATGCTAATGCTAGTGTGAGTCAACAGGAATCTGCTAGCCTGTCATTAAAACCAATCACTCCACAGACCATCCGAGGCAAATCAGCAAGCTTATCTGTGTAAATGCCGTGTTAAACTAATAAACTTGTGAGTTAAAAAAATGACTAATTTTGAATGACATATTTTTTTAAATGACACTTACCCAAGTAGTCCAGCACAATACTAGAGGCAACGCAATCTTGGACCTCATTATTACAGATATTGGGGAATAATATAACCCTCCACAGGTCACCCCCCCCCCCCCCCCCCCCCCGCCCCATAGGCCTGAGTGACCATAGCTCGGTATTATAGACCCCCAAAGTCTGCCGTGACAAGCCCAAAACCACCAAGAGTAAAATCTGCCAGATGAAGCCTTCAAATATGACCGGCTTTGGCAAATGGATCACCACTCATCGATGGAGGGAGGTTTATGAGGCCGTCGACACTAATGCAAAGACTACTGCTTTTTTATCAGACATTTAACCAGGCAATTAACCACTTCTTTCCACTGGTCACCATAAAGAAACATCCCACGGACAAACCGTGGATGACTCCGGACATCAAACACCTAATTTATCAACAACAGAAGGCTTATCAACATGGCAAAACCAACACTCTTGCAAAGTTCTATCGGAACAAGGTGCAGAAGGCCATTGCTGCAAAGAAAAAGGAATTTTATCCAACACAAATAGCCCACCTGAAAAATGCAAATCCAAAACGCTGGTACAGTGAGATTAGATCCATAGCTGGTATGAAACCCACCTCAACGAAAATCATTATCCCAAACTGTGATCCTGATGATTACGAAGCTGTTGCAAATTTCATCAACCAAACATTTTCCAAGATCAACCAGTCAATGCCTCCGCTGGATACCTCCGCTTTGCCTTCTTTCCTGTCAGCTCCAACCCCTCTCCCCCAAATTCAACCATGGGAGGTTTACGAAAAATTGAGAAGGGTGAGGCTTAACAAGGCCCCCGGACCCGATGGGGCCTCCAGAGAGTGATAAGAGACTTTGCCTGTGAACTGAGTGGACCGGTCTATAACATTCTGAACACATCCTTCCATGAGGGGATTACTCCCCCTCAGTGGAAAGAAGCTATCGTCGTTCCGGTTCCAAAATCCCAACCTCCTTCGGTTTATCAGTTGCGGCTTACATCATTAACATCACAATTCGGTAAAGTGCAGGAAGAGTTTGCAGCTGACTAAAAGTGACGTAGCTCTTTGCCTGGACCCTTTTCAGTTTGGCAGTAGACCAGGCCGGTCTACCACCCATGCACTTGTGAGCATCATGGATGCTCTTTATAAGGCTTCTGATATCCCTTCTACCATCAGCACCTTTATCTCTACTGACTTTTCAAAGGCATTTGATAGAGTGGACCTGACAGTGGCAATGGAACGGCTCCTCCAGCTGGGGACCAGGCCTGCCCTCATGCCCTGGTTATGCAGTTTTGTCTCTGGGCGCAGACAGAAGGTCAGATATCAGAACCGTGAATCGGACTGGGTGGAACTCACAGGGGGTGTGGCCCAGGGAACTCTCCTTGGCCCGATCATTTTCCTTGCGCTTGTCAATTGCGCTGCCAGTGATGTAGACATGCACTGGAAATATGTGGATGATCTTAACCTCCTACACGTCTGCCATGCGGGGTCAAGAACATCTCCTCAACTAGCCTTGGACAACCTGGAAAACTGGGTCCTCCGAAGTCAAATGGCACTCAACCCATCTAAGTGCAAAACTACGACTATGACCTTCATGAAAAAGGCTCCTCATTCAACCCCCCTCTATTTGTCAGGTCAACAGCTACAATCCTGTGACGCTGTCAAGGTCTTGGGAGTTATTATTCAGTCAAACCTTCAATGGAACCAACAAGTCTCAGCCATGGTAAAGAAAGCTAACTCCAAGCTACACTTTAAGAAAGCTGAGGAGATCTGGTGTTTATACACACAGACATGGTCACCATCTACACT